>JANIIK010000310.1:0-189832 GCA_027704905.1 Muraenolepis orangiensis
ATAGAAATAGTACAATCAAATAGTATCAAAAAATCCTGCTTTTTCATTATTTTACACATGTAAAAATATATTTTGATTTAGTACATTTTAATTTTATTCAAATCGTTTTCTGAAATGGTAATTTTCTCTTTAAATTAAGTATTTTTTTTATGGGAGTACCTTTACTTAACTATATATTTTCAGTACTCTACCCACCACTGCTTAATCCACACCCTTGGAAGTGGATCCGTATGACCTTGATCCTTACCAATCCTTAAGTATTCAACAATGCTGTTGTATTAATATATTCATAATATAACTATAGTTCTGGCTGTAGTTCTATGGTCGTGACATATGCAAGTCTTTTGGTAAGGTGTTCCCCGAAGAGATTTATGTTTAGTTTATTTTTCAAGGTTGAACAACTCACCTCAGAGCTCCTTGAACTTCACTGCAGTTGAATCCAGTTGAATCCAGTTCAACAAAAGGAACCAAACTAAAGTGAGTAGTGGTTGAAATCAGTCTTATATCTGTCTGACCCTCTTGTGACGGAGACTGGGGCATTTCAAGTCCAGGATCCTGGGCGCTGCTACTTATGTCCAAATCAATAAGTACGACCTATTTACACATTGATGTACATGTATTCATCCAGGCCCATTTCTGTAGTAAATAGATCTATAATTCAAACTGATTCCCTTTGAGTGTAGTTGAGTGTAGTTGAGTGTTTGTTCAATAAAATGTAACCCCCAGATTGAAGTTTGTCGTCTGAGGAAATTCAGCATGGGCCCCCGCATCCTGAGAACATTCTACACCGGCACCATGGAGAGTGTTCTTACAGGGTGTATCACCGCCTGGTACGGGAACTGCACCGCACTCGAGCGCAGAGCGCTTCAAAGGGTGGTGGGACGGCCCAGTATATCGTTGGAGGTGAGCTCCCCTCCCTCCTTGATATATAAAACCAGCGGTGCATGGCCAAGGCCAAACGCATCATAAAAGACAATGCCCACCCCAGCCACGAACTGTACTCACTGTTACCGTCAGGCAGGCGATACCGCAGTATCAAGTGCCGTACAAATAGGCTTAGAGATAGCTTCCACAGTCAGGCCATCAGGCTGCTGAACAAGGGCGTATAGCATATAACAATGTATATTTTATTACATTGATTTATATATACATATTGCTCTTTTTCTGTGCCGATATATTGCATTTTATAAATTGCATTGCATTTTTTATTTAATATATTTTTAAACTTATTTTATTCTATTCTGTTTTTATTCTATTTTATATCTTATTTTTATAACTGCTGTCTGTCGTCGGGTATTGCACATAAGATTTTCACTCACTGCTTTATACTTGTGTAAACTGAGAAGTGACAATAAACTTGACTTGACTTGACTTGACTTACGGTAATATGTTAATATGAGAAGTCATTATGCAGAGCACGTACTCTGCGTCTCCTGTTTTCAAGTCTAGTCAAGTTTCAGTGTGTGTGACTCTGTCTTTTCATGGGCAAGTTCATGTGAGCCAACTCAATAAATCCGCCGGACGGCTAAACAAGTATAATGTGTCTTTTAGTGTCTTACGTAAGAAACGGCTGAGTTAAAAACTCATCAGAAGGCCTATTATTATGAAAGTAACTTATAAGAAGTTGAACCTTGCTGGCCACTACACTTAGGAGAATCCACTTGTCCCTTGTAACTCTTAATGAATACCTACAGTATGATTCTAGGGAATTATAGCCTGCCACCAATAGAGTTCCCAGTCAGGCATGAACCCACCATCTTCAGCCTCAGCACACAAGCTTACCAATGAGGCTCTTCTGTAGCGACCTCCAAATTCATGATGTATGAATACATAACACATCAAAGCTATACATGATGTACGCCTATGAGTCTCTATTGACTTTTGAGTTTTGAAACCTTCCGACAAATGAACAACAAAGTCATTGTCACAAAGTCGACATGATCGAGGCGTCAGTGGCTCAGGAGGAAGAGGGAGTTGTCAGGCTCTGTGTGTGTGTGTGTGTGTGTGTGTGTGTGTGTGTGTGTGTGTGTGTGTGTGTGTGTGTGTGTGTGTGTGTGTGTGTGTGTGTGTGTGTGTGTGTGTGTGTGTGTGTGTGTGTGTGTGTGTGTGTGTGTGTGTGTGTGTGTGTGTGTGTGTGTGTGTGTGTGTGTGTGTGTGTGTGTGTGTGTGTGTGTGTGTCTGTGTCTGCTACAGCTACCTTCTACTGAAGGAATACTGCGTATATTCTTCTAGAATATTCCAATAGGAGGGTGAGAGGTTAGACTTAACTCAACAACTTTTTCACTTTTTAAATGATGCTTTGTTCTGTGCCATAGATGATTTGCATATCCATTATAAGAGGCCTGCAGAAATGACACAACTCTCTCTTGATTAAAATAGCCCTTTTCACAGTATTGAAACTGCTACTTATGTCCAAATCAATAAGTACGACCTATTTACACATTGATGTACATGTATTCATCCAGGCCCATTTCTGTAGTAAATAGATCTATAATTCAAACTGATTCCCTTTGAGTGTAGTTGAGTGTAGTTGAGTGTTTGTTTGACTGTGTCAGTGCAGCTAGCCTACTACACTGCAAGCTTCTTGTAGTAACAATAATGTTTTAATAAGACGGTTTTCAACATCAATAAAATGTAACTCCCAGATGAAAACACTGACGTTAAATGGGTTAACAATCATTTTCTTATTTTTTTTGCCTCAACTGTTGACAATGTTTACATGTATGTACTAAATGCTATATTATATATTATATTGTTGGTAGTTTATTGTTAGTGGCCTATGCCACTTGCTGCTATACCAGCATTTCCTTTTCTCCAGCAGTGGTTTCTGTGAAACCACGTGTTTAATATATAAATAAATCTCAGAGGCAACTCCCATTAATCGCTGCCTGCTCTTATAGGGGCTGTAGATCTTTACTTTCACTCTTACATCGAGTCATTTAAGAGACACAGACCCATACGGACAAGCAACGCATCAATATCGTAGCAACTGAATGTGAGTACATACTAGTCAAGAATGTATTTGTTAAGAATTTGAATTATTCAAGAAACGGTTGTCTAGTTGTTTCTTACTTAACCCCAGTGGTGTTTAGTGACAAGTTACATGTAGCAAGCATGTTGTTTTTAAACTGTGCTTCTCCCTTTACTCGAGTTCATTTTCAAGCCAGTAATCCACTGTATTTTGTGTATGATCATTTAGATTTAAACTTCCAAAGCTAGATTTCTCCTAACTATATGCAGTAACAATGATGTTTTATAAGACGGTTTTGGGCATAAATTAAATGTAACTCCCAGATAAAAACAACAACACTGATGTTAAATGGGCTATCAATAATTTGTTTTCTTATTCTTCAGGATGGAATCCACATGTATTGAAGATATTACCAGGGCCCTGGAGAACAATGACATACAATCAGCTGCATCAATAACCAAAAGCATTTAAAAGATCTAGATAGTATTCCACTGAACATTGCTGTCACAGGAGAGAGTGGAGCTGGAAAGTCCTCTTTTGTTAATGCCTTCAGGGGAATAGACCAAGAAGATGAGAGAGCGGCCCCTACTGGTGTTGTGGAAACTACCATGAAGCCTGAGGCTTACCCACATCCACAATACCCAAATGTTACATTATGGGATCTCCCAGGAATCGGAACCACCAATTTCACAGCTCATCAGTACCTGAAGCAAGTAGAGTTTGAAAAGTTTGATTTTTTCATCATCGTATCAGCTGGACGCTTCAGAGAGAATGATGCCAAGCTGGCTCAGGAGATCAAGAAAATGGGCAAGAGATTCTACTTTGTCCGCGCTAAGATTGACAACGATCTACGTGCGGAAAAGACCAAGAGGGAGTACAACCAAGAAAATACACTCCAGAAAATCAGGGAAGATTGCATTAAAGGTTTGCTTTTTGTGTGTACTGTAAATATGAAATATTTCAATTATTTTAAAGGAGCACTGCTCAATGTTTCAGTATAAAACATGTTGTATATGTTTAAAAATTATATCATAGAAATAGCACTCAATGATGTTTTTAAAATCATTTAATAGAAGAGAAAAGAAAATTATGATTGGTTATGTGTAGTCCTAGTACAGTCCAGTACGTACAGTTTAACATGTATTCCCACACTCCTTTCTGACCACATTAAGTTCCTTCTGTATTCCCTTTCCAACAGGACTTGAAAACAAGGTGTGACGTCTCCTCAGGTCTTCCTGGTCTCCAACTTTCATCTTCATTTGTACGACTTCCCTACCCTCCATGAGACCATGGAGAGAGACCTTCCATCACACAAGAGAGATGTTCTGACCTTGGCCCTTCCCAACATCTGCACAAGCAACATTCAGAAAAAGAAAGAGGTTTTCCGTTCACGAATTAAGTTCTATGCCTTAACATCTGGAGCTATAGCAGCTGTACCTCTCCCAGGGCTTTCCATTGTTGCTGATTTAGGAATTCTGGTCGTTGTTCTTACAAAGTATTTGTTTGGGTTTGGTCTTGATAAAAAGTCACTGGAAAAACTTTCCAGTGACACAAATAAGCCTTTAGATGATCTAACGGCAGTCTTGAAAAATATTTGTTCTGGAAATAATATAACGAAATACCTTGTTTTAATAATGCTGCGTTCTATGAGCCTTATTGCGTTAAGTTTTGCAGCAGAGGAAGGTCTCAGATGGTTCCTGTTGTTGGACTCATAGCAGCGGCTGCACTTTCTTTCGGTACCATTTACATGTTTTTGAGACATAATCTTGACAGTTTTGCTGTTGATGCAGAAAATGTTCTGGTGAAGGCATTAGAAATTCAGAAAGTAACTGAACAAGGAACGTTCAATAATGCAATTGAGGGGAAACTAATTCAACAGTAAGTAATATTAAGTGTGTTTGCTCATGTTGTTTCTTTTATTAATGTTGAAATATGACATTGGGAAAAAGTTGTTTTTTAATGGGCATGCCATGTCCAGGCCTGTCTGATCCACAGCAGAGCTAACGGGCTAACGGGCTAACGGGGCTAACGGGCTAACAGGGCTAACGGGGCCCACGGCTACGAGAGGTCCCTGAACACAAAAGGCCACTTGTAATATTAATAAACATAACAATAAACATATCTTTTAACAGGACATAACCTGACCTAACAGTCACTCTCAGTCAGAGAGCGGAGGACAGAGTTCATTCATTTTTGTATATTTCACGCTACCAGATTCCAGCTTTACAACAATCACAGCTACCATAATGGATAAGATTTTAACATTAATTAGTCTTTCTCTTTTATCTCATCCATATCATAATACGTTTAAATGACTTGTTGTGTATATGTTCTTTCTTTCCAAGCCAAGAAGAGATGTTTCTTATATTAACTGTTTCATTTTGGATCACCTAAAATGTCCTCTAACCAGTTTGTCATGCATTTATATTATATTCACAACCCCACATATATGTAATATTTAACCCCACACATTCACACACATAAACACAAGTACATTAAGTATTTCACACTCGTGAGTCGTGATTAATCACAGCCTGTTTTATAAATGTATTCAATTAAACCCTTTTATAGTTTGATAGCCTTGTAATTACTGAGTCATTAAATGCTTGGTTTTAGAGCTAGATAGATAATTAATACATGGATTGGAATACAAATAATAAATGATAATAGCCTCATATAAAATTGGTGGGGTCTCTGTTCACTGCGTCTGTCTCTGTAGGTTACTAACCATAGACTGTAGACCTGCAATACATATATAGATATATATAAAGTATAAATAATATATAAAGAGATGAAGTCTGTATTTGCATATCGCGATGCGGCCGCTAGGGGGCGCTGACTGCTTATGAAACGCTTTAGGTCAGGAAAAAGAGGAGTAATCCAGCTATTCAGTTGGGACTATCCTGAGATAAACGTCTCAATGTCGTCTATTACATTAATTGGCTCCGGATTAAAACAAATGCTATTAAACTGACATGGATTAAGATTGATCTTCCCAATATTAGTTTTTCTTTCTGTAAAATAATAAAATGTGTAGCCTTATAATGCAGGTCATTCTGCCGACTGTAGTTTGCGATGCGCTGCGGACGACAGCGTCTTTTGACGGGATTATGATGTCCGAAGGTGGAGCAAAACACGTGAAGCGGATGAGCTTAATCCGTCGGTCTTTGGGGTAGATGGAGATGACTGACGGCTTGCATAGAGGACCACTTTGCCTTCGTGTGCGTTCTTGTCAAATGTATCAGCGGATGAGTGGGTAGCTGTGGACGGTGCGCTCCGTTTAACAACGTCTTTACACAGATCCACTTCATATGTTTGATGTAAAAGAGAAAGCCAACGGGGGACAATGGGGACACTTCTGCTGCACATTGGTAAGCTTTATTTACGGTCCACCTTCCTCTGAACATTTGTTTGGCTAAAGTTTGAACCAGTGCCCTCAACTTTCCCCTCTCCTCCCCTGCTCCCTAACCCTCCATCTCCTCCTCTCCCCCTCCATCTCCTCCTCTCCTTCTCTCTCTCCCCCTCCATCTCCTCCTCTCCTCCTCTCCCCCTCCATCTCCTCCTCTCCTTCTCTCTCTCCCCCTTCATCTACTCCTCTCCTCCTCTCCCCCTTCATCTTCTCCTCTTCTCCTCTCCCCCTCCATCTTCTCCTCTCCTCCTCTCCCCCTCTATCTACTCCTCTCCTCCTCTCCCCCTCCATCTCCTCCTCTCCTCCTCTTCCCCTCCATCTCCTCCTCTCCCCCTCCATCTCCTCCTCTCCTCCTCTTCCCCTCCATCTCCTCCTCTCCTCCTCTCCCCCTCCATCTCCTCCTGTCCTCCTCTTCCCCTCCATCTCCTCCTCTCCCCCTCCATCTTCTCCTCTCCTTCTCTCCCCCTTCATCTCCTCCTCTCCTCCTCTCCCCCTCCATCTACTCCTCTCCCCCTCCATCTTCTCCTCTCCTCCTCTCCTCCTCCATCTCCTCCTCTCCCCCTCCATCTTCTCCTCTCCTCCTCTTCCCCTCCATCTCCTCCTCTCCTCCTCTCCCCCTCCATCTCCTCCTCTCCTCCTCTCCCCCTCCATCTCCTCCTCTCCCCCTCCATCTCCTCCTCTCCTCCTCTCCTCCTCTCCCCCTCCATCTACTCCTCTCCTCCTCTAACCCTCTATCTACTCCTCCCCTTCCTCCTATTCTCTCCTCCTCTCCTCCTCTCCTCCTCTCCTCCTCTCCTCCTCTCCTCCTCTCCTCCTCTCCTCCTCTCCTCCTCTCCTCCTCTCCTCCTCTCAGTGATAGCCAGCCTCGTGTCGGAGTTGTCCGGCGCAACTGCAGCGAGGAAACAAGCTGAAGGTAACCCGGGCAACCAGGTCAACATCCAGTCCTCAGGTCATGAGGAAGGCACAAAAAATAGTGGATGACCCTCTCACCCCAACCATGGACTGTTTGCCCTCCTCCCCTCCAGGAGGCGCTATAGAAACCTCTGTTCCAAGTCAAGCAGGCTTAGGAACAGCTTCTTCCCCTCAGCTGTCATCTCCCTGAACTCTGGACCACGAAGACAGCCCCCACCCCCCCCTTCTGCACCCCCCTTGCTGCCCTTCCCCCCCCCCCCCCCCGGCTGCCCCCCCCTCTGCTGCCCTCCCCCTCTTGTTGTGGTGGTGGTGGTTGTGGTGGTGGTGGTGGTGGTGGTGTTTGAGGTTGAGGTAAAGGTGTATTGTGTAGTAGAGTCTCTTGCATGGATGAGCAACTTAATGTGTATTGTACTGGGGACACACGCTCTCAAACGCCCCCCTCGCCCCCTTTCCCTCTCACCCCTCTCTCTCTCTCTCTCTCTTTCTCACCCGTCTCCCCCACTCTCTCCCCCCCTCTCTCTCTCACCCCCTCTCTCTCTCACCCCGTCTCTGCTTCTCTCTCTCCCCCCCTCTCTCTCTCACCCCCTCTCTCTCTCTCTATGTCTGTGGTGATACGTGATGTGATTTATATTAACCACTAGATGGCACCATCTACCAGGCTACATGGGCCACACCCCAAGCACTTAGCAGGAACTAGTAGATAATGAGACACCTGTTTGATGCTGACCTGGATTCTACTTGCTACGTGCTACCAGTACCTGAATAAATGCTATTGAAAGAACCCCAGTGTCTTCATTGACAGAAAGAAACATTACATGGTACCAGGAGTGCTCACAAGTGGTCATCATGATGGAAAGTGTGAAGCCGCCAGACGCTGTGAATTGGACTGGTAATGCTGATTATGAGTGCCTTCAGACAGCGTTTCATGCTGTACCTGATGGCTGTAGGACTGGAAGGAGAGTCTGAAACAAGGAGGATTGCACTGCTTCTGACCGTCGCGGGACAACAAGCTGTGGAAGCATACAACACGTTTGTGTTCGCCAACGCAGAAGACAGACAGGTTTGACGAGGTTGTCAAGAAGTTTGATGAACACTGTTCACCAAAGAAGAATGAAACCTTTGAACGGTATGTGTTTCGCTCGAGAATGCAACAGCCTGCTGAAAGTTTTGATGTGTTTCTAACGGACTTAAAGCTAAAAGCTAGAACGTGTAACTTTAGAGATGTGCATGATTCTATGATCCGTGATCAGCTTGTGTTTGGCATACAAGATTCAAAACTGAGGGAGAGGTTACTGCGGGAGACGGAGCTAACCCTTGAATCTGCTGTGAAAATATGTCACGCAAGTGAATTAGCAATGCAGCATGCCAGAACATTTGCGAGAGACGCTACAGACGGCGCAGCAGTCGCTATGGTCTCGAGGAAGGCTTACAACAAAGGAGAAAGGCAGTACAATCAACAAAAGAAATCAGAGACTTTTCAGTGTAAAAGATGTGGTACTCGTCATGCACCAAGACAATGCCCAGCATATGGAAAAATGTGCCATAAGTGTCAAGGACAAAGTCACTTTTCCAAGCAATGCTTTGCCGAGGGGAAACGGGGCAGAGGTGAACGTGTACACACAGTAGAGGAAAATGAGCTGTGTGATTCCTTCTTTGCGGGCAGGGTGACACAGGAGGTGGACAACATGCCTGAAGAGGACAAACAGACACGTGTGAATAGAGTGGAGCAGGACAAGTGGACCGAGCCATTGCATAGAAATGGAGCTATAATTGCTTTCAAACTGGATACAGAAGCAAAGGCTAACATGATAAATGAACTTCACATCAGAAACATGAAGGTGAAGCCCCACATTCGTCCTAATCCCATTCCACTCAAGGCCTACAATGGACAGCCCATCCCCACTAGAGGAATATGCAGACTGAAGGTGAGAGTTAAAGGCAAAGAGCATCACCTCATGTTTGTAATAGTTCCAGATGGACATGACTCACTGTTAGGAGATGAAGCATGTGAACAGTTGGGTCTAGTCAAGAGGATGTATAGCATCACAACAAATGCACAGAACAACGTAGAGACAAGTGGATCAGTATACAGATGTATTCCGAAGGTTTGGTGTCTTACCATACACCTACAAGATCCAACTTAAAGAGGATGCACAGCCAGTCATACATGCTCCCAGGCGGGTTCCAGCACCGCTCAGAGAAAAGGTGAAGCAAGAGCTCGACCGAATGATGTCACTGGGAGTTATAAAGAGAGTGGAGGAGCCCACTGAGTGGGTGAATTCAATGGTGTGTGCCAAGAAGCCAAATGGTGATATACGTCTGTGCATGGATCCAAAAGACCTAAATGCAAACATTAAAAGAGAGCATTATCAGATTCCAACAAGAGAGGAAATAACGAGTGAAATGGCTGGTGCAAAGTACTTCAGTAAATTGGATGCTTCACAGGGTTTTTGGCAGATCAAACTGCATGAAGACAGCACAAAGTACTGTACATTCAATACACCGTTTGGCCGCTACTCGTTCCAGAGGATGCCTTTTGGAATATGCTCTGCTCCTGAAGTGTTCCACAGAACTATGGAGCACATACTGGAAGGTTTAGAAGGAGCACGGGTGTATGTGGATGATGTAGTGGTGTGGGGATCCACACTGGAGCAGCACAATGAGAGACTCATCAAAGTGTTGCAAAACATCAAAAAGCATGGACTAAAGCTCAACAGAGCAAAATGCCAGTTTGGTGTGGGAGAAATCACCTTTCTGGGAGACAAGCTTTCGAGTGCAGGTATCGAGCCTGACATCCGCAAGGTGAAAGCCATAGTGGAGATGCCGAGACCTGAAGATAAGCAAGGTGTTTTGAGAATAATGGGAATGATAAATTTCATTGGAAAGTTCATACCAACTTTATCAACCAAGACAGTGCACCTCAGGCAGCTGTTACACCACAAGTGTGACTTCAAGTGGACTGACAGTCATGAAGAGGAGTGGAAAACACTGAAAACCATGCTCACAACAGAACCAGTACTGACGTTTTTTGACCCATCCAAAAGGATAAAGATTTCCACTGACTCATCCAAAAATGGAATTGGAGCAGTGCTGCTACAAGCTGATGGAGAGGATTGGAGGCCAGTTGCCTATGCGTCAAGAACGATGACAATAACTGAATGTCGCTATGCACAAATAGAAAAGGAGTGCTTAGGACTAGTGTATGGATTTGAAAAGTTCCACAGTTACGTGTATGGCCTACCAAGATTTGTTGCAGAGACCAAGCCATTGATCTCCATCATAAAGAAAAACCTCAGTGAGATGTCACCACGCATACAAAGACTGATGATGAAGCTGCAACGTTATGATTTTGAGCTGATATACACACCAGGTAAACACATTGTGATGGCTGATGCTCTGTCCAGGGCAACGACACACAGTGACACACCTGTGAGCTCTACAGAGATTGATGTTGAATTACATGTGAACTTGATTGCAAAATCACTACCTGTGTCAGACAGAAAATCTAAGCAGATTTCAGCAGAAACAGAAAAGGACCCAATACTACAGAGGGTCATGACTAATCTGAGAGCTGGCCTAAAGGAGACTGTCAACAATATTACAACATCCGAGTGAGTGTGATAAATGGACTTTTACTCAGAAAGAACACAATTGTCATTCCTCAGTCACTGAGACAAGAGATGTTGAAAAGACATCACGAGGGGCACCTCGGAATGGAAAAATGTAAGAGAAGAGCCAGAACGGCAGTATATTGGCCAGGCATCAACACAGACATTGACAAGATGGTCTCCAGCTGTGAAACCTGTCTGAAACACCATACAAAGCAGCAGAAAGAGCCCATGGTAACTGCAGACCTACCTAATGTGCCTTGGCAGAAAGTGGGAACTGACTTGTTCCACCTGGATGGAAAGAATGATCTACTGGTCATAGACTCTCTCTAACTATCCTGAGATAGCACTGCTCTCCAGCATGACAGCTACTGCTGTGATTACACATATGAAATCTATCTTTGCGAGACATGGAATTTGTCAGGTTCTCGTTTCTGACAACGGACCAGCTTACAACTGTAAAGAGTTCCAGAACTTTGCAGAAGAATATGATTTCCAGCATGTAACCTCAAGCCCCCTGTATGCCCAATCCAATGGTAAAGCAGAAAAAGGTGTGGACATAGTAAAAAAGCTGCTCAAGAATGCAAAAGAGAGAGGTTCTGATCCATATCTAGCTCTACTGAGTTAGCGAGCATCACCACTAGAACATGGACTGTCTCCTGCTGAGCTTCTGATGGGACGGAGGCTACCAACCACACTTCCTTACACTGCAACACAGAAGAAGAAGAACATCGTGAGACAGAAATTAAAGTGTCTGCAAAACAGACAGAAAACAAACTATGACAAAGTGTCAAAAAGTTTAGTGCCACTGTCACAGCGTGACACAGTGAGACTTCAAGATTCTAAATACTGGAACAAGAAAGCCACAGTTGTGGAGGAAGTAGGTCCTAGATCCTACACCGTCAGAACAGAAGAGGGTCAAGTCCTGAGAAGGAATGGACGAAGCTTGTTAAAAACCCCAGAGACACTTGAAGAACAGTCAACAGCTGATGACCAAGTTTGCACAACCGCAGCACCACCGAGCTGAGCTGACCAACGTGTCACCAGCAGCTGACCAGATGCCTTCAACACCAGCACTGAGAAGATCTACACCTCAGTCTAAACCACCTGACACACTTCAGGATTTGTAAAGAACAGCACGGAGCTGTATCCTTTTGCATCAAAAAGGAACAAAAGGAAAGAATTATAAAGCATGATATGATATGACATTAAATTGTGGTATGCATGTTAAAAAAAAGAAAAAAAAGTATGTATTGTATTTGGAAATTGCAACAGTAGAAAAAAACTAAAAGGTGAAGGTTTTTTGAGTCAACAGAAATGTTTACATTTATTGTTGTGTGGTTAGCATCTAAAGAAAAGGGGATGTGGTGATACGTGATGTGATTTATATTAACCACTAGATGGCACCATCTACCAGGCTACATGGGCCACACCCCAAGCACTAAGCAGGGGAACTAGTAGATAATGAGACACCTGTTTGATGCTGACCTGTATGCTACTTGCTACTTGCTACCAGTACCTGAATAAATGCTATTGAAAGAACCCCAGTGTCTTCATTGATAGAAAGAAACATTACAATGTCCTCTGTCTTTATCTCTCTCTAACACCCCTCTCTCTCTCTCTCCCCTTTCTCTCTCTCTCCCCCCTCTCTCTCTATCTCTCTCTAACACCCCGCTCTCTCTCGCTAACCCCCCTCTGTCTCTAACACCCCTATCTCTCTCACCCTCTCTCTCCCCTCTCTCTCCTCTCTCCCTCCCTCCCTCTCTCCCTCTCCAGCCTCTCCGCGGCAGTGCGGACCTGTTCTTCGAGGAGCTCTACTCCATCGAGCCGTCCTGGGACTGTAAGTTCGACCACATCGAGGTGCGTGACGGGCCCTTCGGCTTCTCCCCCATCATCGGCCGCCACTGCGGCCGGCGGAGTCCGTCCTACGTCCGCTCCAGCGGCCGCTACCTCTACATCAAGTTTGTGTCGGACGGCGAGCTGGAGGCCATCGGCTTCTCGGCCCGGTACAACTTCACACGAGGTGAGGGGTGAAGAGGATGCATCGTCATGGCGACGGTTTTTTGGGGTATGGGGGTTCTGCGCTTGTGGTAAATAAGGTTCATTTTGAAACCTGGCCTTTTAAAACATCTGTCCTACAATTGGATTTTGACATGAGATACACTGAGACAGGGGTGAGAGGGACAGAGGGAAATAGAGAGGAAGTGAGAGATAGACAGAGACAGGGGAGAGGGAGAACGAGAGGTGTAAGGGATGGAGAGAGTTAGAGGGGAGAGTGACAGAGAGCAAAATAGAGAGAGAGGGTAAATGGACATTTATATAGCACTTTTCTAACCAATGGTTACTCAAAGCGCTTTACATATCAAGTCTCACATTCACCCATTCATACACACATTCAACCACATGGAGTCAGCCATGCAAGGAGACAGCCAGCACGTCAGGAGCAGTTAGGGTTAGGGTGTCTTGCTCAAGGACACCTCGACAGCTTTTTGCTATAGGAGGAGGCCGGGATCGATCTAACAACCTTCCGGTTGTAAGGCGACCGCGCTACCTCCTGAGCTAAACTGACGCAGAGAGAGAGAGAGAGAGAGAGAGAGAGAGAGAGAGAGAGAGAGAGAGAGAGAGAGAGAGAGAGAGAGAGAGAGAGAGAGAGAGAGAGAGAGAGAGAGAGAGAGGAGAGAGAGAGAGAGAGAGAGAGAGAGAGAGAGAGAGAGAGCGCGTGTGGAAAGCGGGTGAAAGAGGAGAGAGAGAGAGGTAGAATGAGAGGTCATTTCAGAGATGATTCCTATTGCTCCCCTACTGTGCTACAGAGAGGTAGCATCCCTGGGCCTCTCTCCTCTCCTCTATCTGTCTCCTTCTCTGTCTTCTGATCCCTTCTACATAAACATAGTGAAATGTAACTCCCAGATAAAAACACTGACGTTAAATGGGCTATCAATCATTTTCTTATTGTTTTGCCTCAACTGTTTACATGTATCTATTAAATGCTATATTATATATTATATAGTTGGTAGATTATTCATAGTGGCCTAGGCCACTTGCTGCAGTACCAGCATTTCCTTTCCTCCAGCAGTGCTGATTTATCTCAGTGGCAACTTGTTGTGATTCAAGCATCACACCACTCTCCTCTCCAGCCACGCTCCTCTGCCTCCGCTATTTAAAAGCAGTCCATTACCATTAGCTCCCCCTCGTGTCCACCTGGGGGTACTACACCCAGAACACTCCGCCCCAGAAGACCGTAGTCATGTCAGCGCACCTGTTTCCTATTCTTGGTTTTCACCCACGTGAGTAAAGCGTTGACGGTTGCTATCCGCCATGTTGGAGCCCTTCAAGCGTAAACACCGAGTCACAATATAGACGCTCGAGTGAAGAACACCACATGGTTCATTGGGTTAGAGTTATAAGAACACCACATGGTTCATTGGGTTAGAGTTATAAGAACACCACATGGTTCATTGGGTTAGAGTTATAAGAACACCACATGGTTCATTGGGTTAGAGTTATCAGAACACCACATGGTTCATTGGGTTAGAGTTATAAGAACACCACATGGTTCATTGGGTTAGAGTTATCAGAACACCACATGGTTCATTGGGTTAGAGTTATAAGAACACCACATGGTTCATTGGGTTAGAGAGAAGAGAAGCTTGGATTTTGGCAATAAGTTGAGATGATACAACAACTAAAGACATCCTGAAGAGAGAGAGAGTTTGCAGTAAGCATTTAGTTTGGGGACAGCCCGCTATGAACTGGGACAGATGGAATGTGGACTGGAAACCTACGCTTAACCTCGGGAAAAGACTAACATAATAATATATATAACAACATGCTGCTATATAATACATTATAGTTATAGATATATAGCAACATGCTACTATATAATACATTATAGTTCTAGATATATAGCAACATGCTACTATATAATACATTATAGTTATAGATATATAGCAACATGCTACTATATAATACATTATAGTTATAGATATATAGCAACATGCTACTATATAATACATTATAGTTCTAGATATATAGCAACATGCTACTATATAATACATTATAGTTCTAGATATATAGCAACATGCTACTATATAATACATTATAGTTCTAGATATATAGCAACATGCTACTATATAATACATTATAGTTCTAGATATATAGCAACATGCTACTATATAATACATTATAGTTCTAGATATATAGCAACATGCTACTATATAATACATTATAGTTCTAGATATATAGCAACATGCTACTATATAATACATTATAGTTCTAGATATATAGCAACATGCTACTATATAATACATTATAGTTCTAGATATATAGCAACATGCTACTATATAATACATTATAGTTCTAGATATATAGCAACATGCTACTATATAATACATTATAGTTCTAGATATATAGCAACATGCTACTATATAATACATTATAGTTCTAGATATATAGCAACATGCCACTATATAATACATTATAGTTATAGATATATAGCAACACGCGTCTATATAATAATAGTTAGAGATATATAGCCACACGTTACAATATAATACATAACAGTAATAAAGGAGCATGTTACTATAGTAAATCATATACATCGTATAGTATAGTTGGACATCGTATCGTCTTAATGTATGTAGTATGTAGTAGTATGTTAATATTAATATATATAACTAGTATTTATTATATAGTATCATGTTCATATATATATAACTATTATGTATTATATAGTAACATGTTGCATTTCCTTGTACAGAGGCTACGAACCCGGACACCATTTGGTTAAATGCCTCCAAGCTTTTCTAGGCCTTAAATGGCTGTTTGGTGTAATAGCTGGTATCCAAAACCCTCAGGGTCAAACCCTCAGGGTCAAACCCTCAGGGTCAAACCCTCAGGGTCAAACCCTCAGGTTAAACACTCAGGGTCAAACACTCAGGGTCAAACCCTCAGGGTCAAACCCTCAGGGTCAAACCCTCAGGTTAAACACTCAGGGTCAAACCCTCAGGGTCAAACCCTCAGAGTCAAACCCTCAGGGTCAAACCCTCAGGGTCAAACCCTCAGGTTAAACACTCAGGGTCAAACCCTCAGGGTCAAACCCTCAGAGTCAAACACTCAGGGTCAAACTGATCAGGGTCAAACACTCAGGGTCAAACACTCAGGGTCAAACACTCACCAACCAGCCATATTTTTTGTAAATATCTCCTCTTTATATGGATTTCGAGGCATTTTGCGTACTCTAAAGCACTGGTTCTCAAACTTTTTTAATAATGTACCCCCTTTGAAAAAAAAGTTCAGCCAAGTACCCCCTGAGCAGCGCAAAAACTATTTGGTAGGGGAAAAAAGTCAATCTAAAGAGGTCTAGTACAGCGCTGCACCATCCGGGTCTGATTTATTAAAACAACAACCTTGTAACTGAGAAACACTTTAATGCTACATTTCAAATGTTTTAAATCCATCACTAAATTCATGGCAAACCAATTTTGACATCATGCAATAACACTAAGACGACATTAGTTGCATTGAACTGATCCTTTTAATAAGTCATTTAATTTAAGTAATTTAGTGAGAAACATGGGCTTGTGCTTCACTGAGGATCTTTGTCATTCTCGGTGACAGGGAGGCAACTGCAGTTATTCAACTTTTTTCCAGGCACAGTCTGTTTCTTTGCTTGTTTTTTATCAACGTCATTGCAGAAAAGGAGGCCTCACATAAATATGTGGAACCAAATGGTAAAAGCAGCTCCAAAGCTTTCTTTCCCAGCTCAGGGGGCTCCTTCTTCACACACACCCAACACTGTGTGAGAGTAGATGTGTCAAACTTCATCTGTAGGCCACGGTCAGATGACATCCAAGAGAGTTTCCTGATGACTGACAGAAAGCTTTCTGCTATTTGCATCAGACAAGAGAAATGGGTTTCTCACCCAATCCAACTGTGAAGATTTCTCCTCCATGTCAGGGAAGTAAGAATGAAAACTAGCAATCAAGTTGGTCAAATGTCCTTCTATGATTAACTTCACTGGAGCTATCTCCACATCCTCACTGGAAAGGAAAGCATCCACCTGAGGAAAGCAGGTGAAATCCCCCTCTGCCCTTTTCCACTGCTCTACTTTCTTCACAAAACCGCCCACCTTGTCATACAGGTTCAGAATGGTGGTGTCCTTGCCCTGCAGACACACATTCAGTTTGTTAAGTTTGCTGAATATATCTGCCAGATAGCTAAGCTTTGCAAGCCAGTCTGTGTCCTCAAACAAGATGGCATGGGGAGATCCGTGCTCTGACAGAAAGGTGCACACTTCAGATCGTAATTCCAACAGCCTGTTGAGTATTCTCCCTGAGTGAGACTTAATAAAGTTGAGTACTTTTACACTGTCGTTCAAAACGTCATGCAACACAGGACTCATTTTCTTGGACGCCAGTTCTTCCCTGTGTATGACACAGTGAGCCCACTGCACTTCAGGGTTTTCATTTGGAATCCGCGCCGTGAGCCCTTTCACCGTCAGCCCTTTCACCGTCAGCCCTTTCACCGTCAGCCCTTTCACGCGGCCTGTCATAGATGCAGCTGCATCAGTACAGACACTGGTGCAGGATTTCCAGTTCAGACCGTTTTCACCGAAAAACGCATTAACAACATTAAAAATGTCCTCCCCAGTTGTTTTCCCCTCCAAACTCTTGCAGAAAAGTATGTGTTCGCGAATGTCGTCAGTATCAACGTATCTCACAAACGCAACAAGCTGTGCGTTTCCACTGACATCTGTCGATTCATCAAGCTGGAGTGAAAAGGATTCGCCGAGTTTTCCCACAACCTGATCAACAATGTGTGTTCCCATGGTATCTATTCTGCGACAAACGGTGTCATTTGACAAAGGCAGTTTTTAACTTATCCGCCGCGTTTTTGTCCAGCATAGTCTCGGCCAATACAACAGCGGCTGGAAGTAAAAGGTCATCAGCCATGGTGAATGGCTTTTTGGCTTTAGCTATGAGCAAAGACACCGCATAAGACGCCTGGAGTGCTTTGGCTGATGTTGTGGAGACTTTTAGGATCGTTTCTTGAGATGATATGAAGTCCGAAAATGTTCTTTTAAAAAACTCTGGTGGCTCACCAACATGACATGGATGTTTTTTGCCAAGATGTCGTTGAAGGTGCGCTGGCTTCATGGAATTGTTGGCTAATTTCTCCCCGCAAAAAAAGCACAGTGCCTTGGGAGGGTTGCAGCTAGTTGAGGTAAATCCCATTAAAACATATTCATCCTGATACTGACGGTATTTTGTTGGCTCTGTTTTCGCTTTCTTTTTTACTTCTTTCTCAGTGTTTTGAACGTGATTGCGTAGCCTAACCTTATGTTGTTAGTACAGTTTACGGCAGTAACGATTCCATTAAAAACTGAAATATTGAATATCAAATGTTTTTTACCGAATTTTAATTTACATTTTAATTTAATGTATTGTATTATCATTATTAAAGGAATTATGCACGACTGATGTTTTTTTTAATTAACATTTAAAAAAAATCTCACGTACCCCCTGCAGTACTCCAACGTACCCCTAGGGGTCCGCGTACCCCCATTTGAGAACAACTGGTCTAGGAGCATGGTTCAGTAACAATAACAATAACTGTTCTACTCATAAAAACCTTCTTTTCCATGAAGCAGGTAGATGGTGAGGGTAGATTTCTAATTTGTTTCTCTTTCTTCTTAGATTACACTTTGTGATTCATGGCCAGTGGTGTTGACACACAGCCGATGCTCCTGTGGGGCAGGCAGTGTTGTGTGCCATCACATAGTGGCATTGCTGTTCCTAACAGTTGTTTACACAACGATTACACATGGATCCACAAGTGAAAAGAACAATTGGAGAAAAAGCTGACCATTTATTGTTCTACAATCATGTTTTTTTAGCCAATATGTTACAATAGTTCAATATGATATACTGTATGTACAATATGTTACAATGTTCATTTTTACAAATCTATACAAATGACTTTACATTCAACAGTTTGCTTACATTGATAATGTTTGTGTGCATAAGATTTACAGAATGTTTAACACAATGATCTGCCACTGGAATAAACTAAATTCACTAAATAACAAAAAAAATGAAACAAAAATTCTTAACTTAACCCATGCCTTAACTAATGCCTTGTTTTGGTAGTTTGACAACAGGCATGCCACTGTAAACGTCTGCCAATAAGCCCTTTCATGGTGCAGTGAGATTTGTAGGTGGAGTACATCTCACTTTGCAGGAGTGGTAAGGATGGTGTCTGACACTTGAGCTCAGTGCAGTCCAGATGACCTGGGTGTCTGGGAAATCTCCTCAGGGAGGTAAGCTTGCACTTCTGCAGGTGTGAGCCAGATGCATTGAGACCCCAGTGCAGTGGCTAGAAAACGTGTCCATGTTGCAATAATGCGGCTCACTGTGGACTGGTGTATGTAGAACCGATGCGCCTTGTCCCTCTCCTTCAAACCAACCGACAGGAAGACGAGGAAAAGAAACAACTCGTCGATTGGCAGCTGTCTCTGGAAGGTTTAAAAAAGGTTACTGCTTTAAGTTATAAACTAGTAAGGCTGTGCTCTTGTTTGGCTAAATGTTTTCTAATGGTTATGTGTACCATACCATGGGGAAAACCAGTGGCGAAGCGTGTCTATCACAACTGGACCTTCTGTAGACCAGGGGTTCCCAAACTTTTCAGCACGCGACCCCCAAAATAACAGTGCTGGAGACTGGCGACCCCCCCACTATCACCGTCCGACGGGGTCGGGGGGGGTATGTCGCGATCGCGAACATCGTGAAGTCCAACGGGGGGGGGGGGGTATGTCGCGATCGCGAACATCGTGAAGTCCAACGGGGGGGGGGGGTATGTAGCGATCGCGAACATCGTGAAGTCCAACGGGGGGGGGGGGGGGGGATGTCGCGATCGCGAACATTGTGTGTGGCTTTTTTTCAATGATGATACTGTCGTGAATCAGTGGGAATCAGAATTCCTTTATTTGTCACTAACGTTATTACCGTATTGACCCGAATATAAGACGGGGTTTTTTTCCTAGAAAAAAATCTGAAAAAGAGGGGTCGTCTTATAATCGGGGTTTAGACTTTTCGATGTACCGTAATTGCACATGTAATTGCGCAACAACAGATCGCGCCAAACGAGTGTTCCGAGACACCGCGCGACACTTAAAGTAACTCAATGTCTTAAAGTAACGGTACATAAAAACAGTTACCTGGAGAGATAGAAATGGAGAGACACAGCGACCAACTTGAAAAAAGTGGCTCAAAAGTAGGGCAAGTTAATAAACAGGAGAGACGAAGTTACGATGCCAATTTTAAGATAATGGTGATAAACGAAGCAGAGACATCAAACACCTGTCATTGCGACGCAGGACAAGCCCAGCGCCTGCCCTCAGACTTCAGAGAGAAGCTACTGTCTTATCAGCGATATGTGATCAAGTTAAGGAAGAAGCACTCATACCCCCTTGATCAGATGGGCAATGCTGATCAAACGCCTGTGTATTTTGACATGCCAACATCTGTCACTGTGCATAAGAAAGGCGACAAATCAGTGATCTACTGATCTACTGGAAACGAGAAGAGCCGAGTAACTGTCATGTTAACGCGCCTCGCAGATGGGACAAAACTTCCCCCGTACGTGGGGGATTATGGTAGGTGCCCAGGCAAAGGGCTGGATGGAGACGGAGCTTGTGGTGGACTGGCTCAAGGTGGTGTGGGGCAGACGGCGTGGGGGACTCAGAAAGAAGAGGAACATGTTGATTCTGGATGCTTTCCGTGGACACTTGACTGAGCCAGTCAAAACCTAGTGACCTAGTGATCATACCGGGCGGAATGACAAGCCAGCTGCAGGTGTTGGATGTGGTCGTTAACAAACCATTCAAGGTTCATCTGCGCAAAAGATCCACAGAGTGGATCCTGGCTGCTAATCACGCACTGACACCGTCTGGAAAAATCCAAAAGCCTGCAGTACGTTTGCTCTGTGAATGGATCTTGCAAGCATGGGCTGACGTTTCCCCAGAAAGCATTAATGGGTTTAAGAAATGCTGCGTATGCCATGGATGGCAGCGAGGATGACGTGACGTGGGAGGAGACGGGGGAGCAGACGATGAGTGACGATAGCGGGAGTGAGAGGAACAACCAGCGATGTAGAAGACGAGCTGAATGAGAAGACGTGATGTGACCAATAGACTGATGTTCTGTTTCATTGCTCTACTGTTTTAGTGCACTACCGTTTTATTGCACTACTGTTTCATTGCAATCTATCTAGCCTGTTTTGTTTTTGTTTGCCAAGTTAGGCAAATTTGAACACAATGTGTGATGTGTGTTATTATTTTAAAAAAAAATGATTTTATTTATAAAAAAAGATTTGGTCTTCAAAAAAAATAAATCTTTTTTTTTTTTCCAAAAATGAGTCTTGAAAAAGAGGGGTCGTCTTATAATCGGGGTCGTCTTATATTCGGGTCAATACGGTATTAACAATAATAATAATTATACAAATGATAAAAAATAAATAAAAAATAATAATAATAAAATAAAAAATAAATAAACCTCATGGGTCACATCAAGAGGATTCTGAAATCCTCTTGCGCCCCCCCCTCGGGGTCCCGCGACCCCCAATCGATGTCAAACAGTTGAATAGCACAACTTGGGTCTAACGTTACCTGGTATAGAATCGGATGTCCGCGTCGGGTTCTTCTCAGGTCGGGATGGGTTGGAAAGCCATGGAAACTCTAAATACCATTAATTACATTTTGATGATGCCGAACAAAGCGGAACACAACAATGTTCGGAGTATTTCTGAAAATGCATTTTCTTATGGGAATTCATGGCGAAATATTACCTCAGGCGCTGTAGCTACTAGCTAGTTAGAAGTAAACAAATACACCGGAAGAGGCTGAACCGCATTATTTGAAGCCGGTACTACGAAGTACTTCACACAGTTTAGTGAAAGTAGCCCATTCTACGACTACATAGTTATGTGTTGTCTGTAGTACATTGTAGTTCCAATAGTATTCTGTAGACCTATTAAACAGTATCAGTAACAGTACCCTGTGTGTTTCACAGCAGGAGATGTTGGAGATTGTAGAAGGAGGCACTCTTCAGGAACCTCAACCTCCATGTGTGTACAGCGAGTACTGCCGGGGACTGAGGCAGCAGCCTTGGGTGCTCCGGTGGTGAAGACCAGAGTGGATGAGATGTTGTTCCCAATCTTCACCACTTGAGGCCTGCCCGTCAGGAAGTCCCTAATCCAGTTACAGATGGGGGCGCCCAGACCTAGGTCCCTCAGTTTCAGGACCAGCTTGGAGGGAACGATGGTGTTGAACGCCGAGCTGTAGTCAATGAATAGCAGTCTGACGTAGGTGTCCCTCCTGTCTTACTAGGTAGTACCTAGAATTGTGTAGTGTTGAAGTATCCAGTGCTGTAGGGTTGACTGTAGCAGCCAACTCTACAACTAGAACTAGAAGGAAAGACTCAAGGTACTACAGTAAACAATACAATACTAGGTACAGAACAACCCTAGGTACTAAAGAACAACCCTACAACAGTGGGTACTACAGTAAACACTAGGTTCTACTATTAAGACGACTCAATGTACTACAGTAAACACAGGTACAACAATTCTAAATACTACAATATTAGATAATAGGCACTTCAGTCTACACTACTAGGTACTACAATATACTAGGTCCTCTATTGACAGATTAACACATGCTAAATCACTACGGTATTATATTTAAATAAGTCAACCTCTGACTTTTAGGAGATTAATGAAGTGTCACCTAACCTTAAAATCCTTGTTGGGTTCAGGGGTCATCGCCATGGCAGCGCTGGTCCTGCACACAGGTGTGGTCATGCAGGACCAGCAGCTGCACACAGGAAAATAATTGATAGAATTATACCATTATACAATCACTTTATACTAATATAGTAACAACTAAATGTCATAATTTAATTGATATTCTATATTTCTATATTTATTAATATGATGTTAAAATGCATACTTTTTGGTCAAATAACGTGACATTTTTCATGGGGGGAGGGCCGGTCGGGTACAAATTCCCGGGCCGCTTTTTTTCATCAGTACGCTCCTGTATGCTATATACATGTTATATGGGTCACTGTAAAACAATATAAAAAAAAACATGGATCACCTGAGAAAAAGGTTGACAACCTCTTCTTTACTACTACTTAATAATAATAATATTAGGGTCATGACTGAGCTGGCATGGTAATTGGGTCGCGTTGCCAACAAGGTTGAGAACCACTGGTCTAGGCAACTGCTGCATTTTTGGTTTGTTTGTTAAACCGATTACTGACCCAGCGGCCCACCGGGAAATAATAAATAACTCATTCATCCTGGAAGTGACTTGATAGTGTTTAGTTGAATCCCTAATGTCTTCCCAAGTCAAACTGGGTTCTAGTGTTATAATCTCCTTGTGCATTTTGAAGCAACCTTAATGCTAATATAGTAATCTAGCTAGTAGCACCTAGTTAGATTTATGAAGACATTGGGGATTTAACATAATACCTTTGTGCTGAGAGACAACCACTATACTTAGTATTAGTATTCCACTTGAATATATTTTGTAAATATAACATGAAGGTGTAGAGAATTTACATGTACGTTGTACGGCCTTACCTACTGCATATACTGTGTATACTACGGTTACCTTCTTCTACCGTGCTTACGGTAATATGTTAATGGCACACCAAGAGTGTGAAAACAGGAGATGCCTCACACACGAAGAAGAAGTTTGCGCAAGGCAAAAGCACGCTGAAACTAAAAGGCTAACATTAGCTTAGCAAGTCAAGTTTAGCTAGCAGCCACGAGATTGCGTTAGCAACATGGCGAGCAGTATGTGGTCTCAGCTTGTATTCAACGGAGATGAAAGGAAGTATGGACTCTGGGAGACAAGGTTTCTGGGGCACCTACACACCTTAAAGATGAAAGAGACAATTTGGACAGGACCAGCCGATATCAGCGCAGAGGAGTAAGCGGCAGACGCGAAGAACAACGCAGACTGTTATGCAGAGCTAATAAAGCTCATAGATGACAAGAGTTTGTCCCTGGTCATGCACAAAGCATCAGACGACGGCAGAGGAGCCCTGCTAATTCTGAGAGAACATTATGCAGGGAGAGGAAAGCCCCACAAAATAGGACTATATGCCGTGCTAACCACGCTTTGTATGGCAAGTGATGAAAGCGTTACTGACGACATGATAAAAGCGGAGACCATCATTACGGCACTAAGATATGCGGGTGAAGTAATGAGCGACGGACTGACGGTGGCGATAATTCTAAATGGGCTACCGGACTCCTTTAAGCCTCTAGCCACATCATCAATGACGTCAGGAAATTTAAGAGCTTCGACGACACATTCCAGCCAGGTGCACATTCAGTGGAGCTGGCAGACGGGACCAAATGCAGCGGAGTCGCACAGCAAAGGGGAGATGCGATGGTGTACTTGTTCGACGAAACGGGAAAACAAGTCAGCGCAATGCTATGTGGAGCGTTCGTGGATGCCTTCATACCCTCAAGATATTTTCTCAGTCGCAACAGCAACAGACAACAGAGCCACGGTCATCTTCAGGAAAGGAGAGAGCGTCATGACAAGCAGCGACGGTACAAGGTTTGACATCCATGAGTATTGTACTACCTTCATACAGTTAATGAAAATGCGCATAAATGTAATGGTTGCCATGACATGCAAACCTGGCCTGAAATTTTGTACAGCTTTTGTACCCCTACAGCTAGTGCATACTGACCTAGCCGGTCCTATGCAAACCGAGTTCATAGATGGACATAGATATGCACAGTCGTTCACCGACGATTACTCTAGTGCTGTATTCGTATATATCCTTCAACCCAAAAGTGACACAATAGAGGCTACTGAAAAGTTCCTAGAAGACATAGCTCCGTATGGAGAAGTAAAATGCATCCGTTCAGATAATATTTTTGTTCTTGAAGCAGGCTACATAGTATTCTGCTGTGGGTAAGTAGACATACGATTTATTGTTGTTCTTGTTATTTGTGTTGATAAAATTGTAGAACCTTTTTCTCAAAGCTAGTTACCTGTACATAGTAAGTGAGGTGTACAGGCCTATTGTTGTGCTAAGATAATCACCCAGTCTGGCCCATACAGCCATAGTCAATAGAGTTAACGACAGGGAGGAGCCTAACCCTGCATGAGTCTCTCTCCCTATCGCATAGGCTATTAACATAGAAGTAGTTTCTTAGCGTCAGCATTTAGCGTCAGGCCCCAGGAACTAAGACCCAGAACAAAGACCAAGGAGTCGTTCTACAGGAGTCTGTCTTGGGAGATAGTCCTAGCTAGTCAAATCCAGTCCCCCTACCCTTGCTATGTGTCGTGATTCCATTGTAGTCTGGACATCCTCCCGCAATAGATGGCATCGAGGCTCTCCCTCTCGACGCCGCAACCCTTCCAATCTCCTCTATCCTACTATTTCCACCTTCGCAGATCTTGTGGTGAAAGGGGGACTCTGGAATTGCCAATCGTCGGTCAAGAAGACAGAAACCATTCTGGCCTACGCCGCACTCCAGTCTCTCCACTTCCTGGCTCTCACCGAGACCTGGATCACCCCTGAGAACACGGCTACCGCAGCTGCTCTCTCCGCGACCTACTCCTTCACCCACACCCCCCGACCCTCTGGGCGTGGTGGAGGAACGGGACTCCTAGTCTCTCCAAACTGGTCATATCAGGTACTCCCTCTGGGTCATCTGACCAGATCGGCACTCGAATTTCATGCTGTTTCTGTTACAATCCCAACTAGGCTCAACATTGCCGTAATTTACCGACCACCGGGCCCTCTTGGTGACTTCTTTGACGAGATGGACGCCCTCCTCAGCTGCTTTCCTGAGGACGGCACCCCACTCGTGGTTCTGGGTGACTTCAACATCCAGTCGGATAAGTTACAATCTCCTGAATTCATCAACTTTTTTGCCATATTCGGTCTAACACTCACTCCTTCTCCCCCTACCCACAGAGCTGGGAACCAACTGGATCTTGTCTTCACAAGATCCTGTACCACCTCGGTGATCTCGGTCACACCCCTCCCTGTCTCTGATCACCATTTTGTTGCTTTCTCTCTCCCTCTCAAATCCCCCACCTCCCTACCCACTACTCCCCACATTGTTACCTTCCGTAGTAACCTGAAAACTCTCTCTCCCTCTTCTTTCTCCGCATCTGTCCTATCCTCACTACCATCCCCCCAACAATTCTCTCTCTTGTCGGTGGAGGAAGCCTCCTCCACTCTGACTTCCTCTCTCTCCTCCTCCTTCGACTCTCTCTGTCCTCTCACCTCCAGACCAGCACGAGCCTCTCCTCCACCTCCTTGGCTGTCCGAACCTCTGCGGGCTTGTAGAGCAGAGCTACGGGCGGCCGAGAGAAAATGGAGGAAATCAGACTCCTCTGATGACCTCGCTCACTACCTCCGTCTCCTCGCTGGCTTCACCTCCACGGTATCGGCTGCTAAATCTGCCTTCTACCGTACAAAAATAAACTCTTCTGCCTCTAACCCAAGGAAACTTTTCTCCATGTTCTCTTCCCTCCTCAACCCCCCCTCCCCTCCCCCTCCCTCCTCCCTCTCAGCCGATGACTTTGTCACCTTCTTTACGAAGAAGGTGAACGACATTACCTCCTCCTTCACTCCCACCGCTTTCCTCCCTCCCTCCTCTCCCACCCCTACTAATCTTACCTGTTTCAACCCCCTCTCCCCCGATGAAGTTAACAAACTGGTGACATCTAACCACCCTACCACCTGCCCCCTCGACCCAATCCCTTCCTCTCTTCTCCAGGACATCTCGGGCGATATCCTTCCCTTCCTTACATCCCAAATCAACATCTCCCTTGAGGCAGGCCTGTTTCCGGCAGCCTTCAAGACTGCCAGAATCAAGCCGCTCCTCAAGAAACCATCCCTAGACATCACTGATGTCCAAAACTACAGACCGGTATCTCTCCTATCATTCCTGTCCAAAACCCTTGAACGGGCTGTCTCCTCACAACTTTCTTCCTATCTCTCCCAGAACGACCTCCTCGACCCTCACCAGTCAGGCTTCAAGGCTGCGCACTCCACGGAGACGGCACTGCTCGCAGTGACAGAGTCTCTTCGTGATGCCAGAAGCTCGTCCCTCTCATCGGTACTGATCCTTCTCGACCTGTCTGCGGCGTTCGACACAGTGAACCACCAGATCCTCCTCTCCACTCTCGCCGAGCTTGGAATCGCTGGAACTGCGTTATCCTGGTTCACCTCCTACCTTGCAGATCGGACTTATCAGGTCACATGGAACGGTTCCCTGTCCAAACCCTGCACCCTGGACACCGGAGTTCCTCAAGGCTCAGTATTGGGACCCCTTCTGTTTTCTCTTTACACTAAATCGCTAGGCTCTGTAATCGCATCTCATGGCTTCTCCTATCACTGCTATGCGGATGACACTCAACTGTTTCTCTCCTTTCCCCCCTCAGAAACCCAAATAGCAACACGCATCTCGAAATGCCTGGCCGACATCAGCAGATGGACAGCCGCCAACCACCTGAAGCTCAACCTTGACAAGACTGAGCTCCTCTTCATACCGGGGAAAGACTGCCCTCAGATGGACCTACTGGTCACCATCGAGAACACCCAAGTCTCCCCCTCAACCACAACAAGAGACCTTGGTGTGGTGGTAGATGACCAGCTGTCCTGCAATGCCAACGTCACCGCGGTGGCCCGATCTTGCAGAATTGCCCTCTACAACATCCGCAGGATCCGGCCCTTCCTCACACGTGAAGCGGCGCAGATCCTGGTCCAAGCGCTCGTCATCACCCGCCTCGACTACTGCAACTCTCTCCTGGCGGGACTCCCCGCCTCTGCAACCAAGCCCCTCCAACGCATCCAGAACGCAGCAGCACGCCTGGTATTCAACCTACCGAAATTCTCCCACGTGACCCCTCTCTTCCGCGAACTCCACTGGCTTCCGGTAAATGCTCGCATCAAATTCAAGATTCTGGTGCTGACCTTTAGGGCAGTCAATGGAACTGCCCCGGCCTACCTCCAGGCGTTGGTCAAACCCTACATCCCAGCCAGAGCGCTCCGCTCAACTTCTGCCAGGCGACTTGTTCGACCTTCACTAAGGTCAACCAAACATCGCTCGTCCAAAACACAGCTCTTCACGGCTCTGGCCCCACAGTGGTGGAATGAACTCCCGTCTCATGTCAGGACGGCAGAGTCCCTCGCCAGCTTCCGCAAGAGACTCAAGACCCACCTGTTCAGAGTCCACCTGGACTCTCCTTTGTGAAACCCCTAAACTTGCCTAAGTCCTGACATTAATAGCTCTTAGCATGTTGTATATGTTAGCAAGTGTATGTCCTTAATGTTGTTAACACGCTCTTATCACAGCTACTTAAGCAGGTGACCTAGCAGTACGAAATTGTGTTATTCATCTTGTCAATATGAATACTTGTGAACTGCTGTATTTATATGTTTGCGTACCCCCAGTGTTATGCTATTGTCTGCTTCAACTAATGTACACCTTGTAAGTCGCTTTGGATAAAAGCGTCTGCCAAATGCCCTAAATGTAAATGTAAATAATAGAACAGAGTTTACAAGCAGCGGTTTTCAGGCACTGTTAAACAAGAACAGGATTAGACACAAAATTATATCAAAACTATTAAACTATTCGCCTCACCAAAATGGCACGGCAGAAAGAGGCTGGCGAACACTTTTTGAAATGGGCAGGTGCATGCTGTTAGAAAGCCAGTTACCTAATAGGCTGTGGAATTATGCAGTCCAGACAGCAGCCCATGTAAGAAGTAGGTTGTCACAAGGGGGTAGTTTGGTGGGACCCAGAACGCAGACCAAGACACAATGAAGCGATAACGTGGAGCTTTATTAAAGCAAACAACAAAAGAGTGATCGGGGACAGGCCAGGCGTCTGGATACCGGGAAGTCGATCAGCGTAGTACCAGCAGGTAGTAGACAGATGCGTGGTCCGGGACAGGCGAGGGGTCTGGATACCGGAATGTCGATCCGCGGAGTAGCGACAGATATTAGACCGGCGAGTAGTCCGGGACGGGAGAGGAGTCTGGATACCGGGAGGTCGGAGTAGCGACAGGTATTAGACCGGCGAGTAGTCCGGGACGGGAGAGGGGTCTGGATACCGGGACATAACAGGCGTAATGATTCCGTCCAGAGAGTACAAAGTACAAAGTAGTACGACCTAGCCCCGAAGTAACGGGACGGCAGGGTATATATACCCCCACAGGTGATGTGATTAACCTAATCACTCTTTTGCAATTGCCGAGGTGTGTGTGTGCACCGCCAAAGCCCACGGCTTGGCCACGCCCCCTGTCAACCACCGTAACTGTGACATAGGTGCTACAGCAGACGCACAAAACAGACACCATACCAAGTGTTATCTGACAGGAAGCCAAATGTGTCCAAAATGCAGACGTTTGGATCTGAGTGCTTCACATACAAACAAGAGAAGGGAAAGCTTGACTCTAGGTGTGACCGAGGTGTTTTCGTAGGCTATGACAAAAACAGCCCAGCTTACTTAGTGTCCTGCCCAAACAAAGAGAGTGTTAAGAAACACAGGTTGGTCAAATGTATGACCAAGACAGCTAAGGCAAAATAAACACAAACACAAGAGTCATACACAGAGCACGGCACAGAGGTGCGTCTTAGGGCTAGCAGTACTGAAGAGAATACTGCCAATGAAAGCGTACATGGTCAAGGTGTTCAAAGTAGTGTTTCTGAGACCATACCTGAACAGATTGACAGTGAAACCCACCTAGAAGCAAGAAAAAGCCAACTTACCTAGAGGATTTCATAATAAGCGTCACTGAGGATAAACTGCAAACATGCATGGACTTTTGTTACAGAGCCGTATGTGATATCCCTCAAACCTACCAGGACGCTATGTCAAGTCAAATCTGTGGAAAAAGGCCATGGATGAGGAAATGCAGTCATTAGAGGAAAACAAGACATTTACCCTCACCAACTTGCCACCCGGAAAAAGGACAGTGGGGGGTAGATGGGTCTATGCTGTAAAAAATTACATTGACAGATCAGACAGATTCAAAGCAAGATTTGTGGCAAAAGGCTACAGTCAGAAAAAGGGGACTGACAATGAGGAGACATTCTCACCCACAGCCGATATGACAAGCGTGAGAGTGGTCATGCAAAAAGCGGCACAAGAGAATCTAATTCTACACCAAATGGACGTCAAGACAGCTTATCTGCATGCACCGATAGACTGTGAAATATATGTAGAGCAATCAGAAGGCTATGAGAAGAAGACAAATACAGGTGAAAATCTAGTTAGTAAGCTACATAAATCATTGTATGGTTTGAAGCAGTCAGGCAGGATGTGGAACGCAATGTTGCATTGTGTGTAACGATGTTTGTGCAAAATCCTGCTGACCACTGTTTGTATTCAAAAGAGAAACATGGTGAAAAGGTCATCATAATCATATGGGTTGACGATCTGATAATTGCAGCCAGTAATGAGAAAGTACTGAAAGATGTCAAAATAATGCTTACCGTGTCACAATGGCTGTTCACCCTGCCTCCACTAGGGGGCAGCGTCAACCCTCATTCTCATTTCCCCCACACCTGTAGCGCATTATAATTAACCTGCCTATTTAAACCTACCCCCGCACACTCATACTTGGCCAGATTATCCTGATGACTCTCCAGCGTACCCGGACTGATTCCCGTTGCCGACCCTGCCTGCCCTGTCTTGTTCCTGATCTACCGCCCGTCCCTGACTATGCTTCTGCCTGTCCCTGCCTGTTTCCCGATCTACCGCCTGTCCCTGACTACCCCTCCACCTGTCCCTGCCTGGTTCATCTGCTCTGCTTGGTTCTCGATCTACCACCTGTCCCTGACTACGCCTCTGCCTGTCCCTGCCTGGTTTGTGTACCCAGCCCCGGTTCTGATCACCTGCCTGTCCCCGACTACGTCTCTGCCTGTCCCTGTCTTTGTGATATTTATCGCAATAAATACCACTATCTGCCTGTGGTGTCTGTGTGCAGCATTTGGGTCCAAACCTAACCCGTGACATACTGCTAAATTTAAAATGAAAGACTTAGGCAAACTGAAATACTTCCTGAGTATTGATTTTGACAGAAGGTTGTATCAAAATGTCACAGGGAAGGTATTACATTACATTACATTGCAGTCATTCAGCAGACCAAAGCGACTTACAATAGTGTGTTTCAACAAAGGAAGGTAAGAGAACATCTCGTCACTAGAAGTCAAAAGTGCATTTAATTTCTAACAATAACTCAATAAGTCTCCAATAACTGAACCAGTGCTCAGGTAGAAGTACAATAATTCAGGCAAAAGTGTAAGGGAAAAAGTACAATAAGTTAGCAAACAATATGCAACAATATCTAGAACAATATATACCTATCTATAATATGTAATCTACTTTTGACTGACTTAATTGATTTAGCGCTACGAGGAAAGATCCGGGAAGTGTGTCCTGAAGAGATGGGTTTTCAGCCTGCGGCGGAAGATGGGGAGTGACTCTGCAGTAGTGACCTTCGTGGGGAGTTCCACCAAATTTGGGGCCAGGACGGAAAAGAGCCGTGACTGTAGATCGGCCACACGGGCCCCTAAGTGAGGGGGCAAGCAGACGGTCCGAAGAAGCCGAGCGAAGTGGACGGGTTGGGATGTAGACCTTTGCCTGGAGGTAGGATGGAGCAGTACCTTTCAGTTCAAGGTCTTGAACTGGGTGTGAGCAGCTACAGGTAGCCAGTGTAGAGTCCGAAGGAGGGTAGATTTGTGGGAGTACTTGGGGCGGTTGAACACCAGGCGAGCTGCAGCTTTCTGAATGAGCTCCAGGGGCCTGATGGCAAATGCCAGGGCGCCAGCAAGGAGGGAGCTAAGGAGGTATGTAAACAAAATACTACAGAGGTTTGACATGTAAGACTGCAAACCAAGAGAAACCCCCTGTGAGCAAAAGCTAGAGTACACTGAAAATGCTGTAACAATGAAAGAACCCAAAATGTACAGGGAGGCAGTAGGGAGCTTGATCTATTTATCCATTTGCACAAGACCTGATTTGGGCTTTGTAGTGAGCAAGCTGTCTCAATACTTTGCTGAGCCAACAGAGGAACACTGGCTCACAGTATAACTGTGAACTCAGTTACCTAAAATGGACAACAGAAAAAGAGTTATGCTTCAGGAGAAGTGACAAAGAAATGCTAGGCCTACGTGTCTACACAGATGCTGATTGGGCAGCTGACGTGACAGACAAGCGCAGCACAACAGGGTTCTGTGTCAGTCTAAGTAAGAGCAGTTCTTTGATCTTGTGGAAGTCAAGAAAACAGCCAACAGTGGCTCTTTTTACCTGTGAAGCAGAATACATGTCTCTTGCTTCAGCCATGCAAGATTGCATGTACTTTTATGTACAATTACTCGAAGGTATTGACAAATATCAGTATGCACAGACAAAGGTTTATGAGGATAATCAGGGTACCATAGCTCTAGCCAAGAATCCAGTGAGCAGGCAGAGATTGACATAAGGTATAATTTCATAAGGGAAATTGTGAATGGAGGAAAAGTGATGTTGGAGTACCTACTGTATCAGGATTGGCAGTTCTGCCTCCCCGTGTTCACAGCCCTCGCACAGGTAGCCACGCCCCCTTTTCACGTTCCGCTTTCCTTTCACCTTGGTTTCCCCAGCCCTCGCCCGGATAGCCACGCCCTCTATCACGTCCCTTATTCATGTCACCATTTCCCCAGCCCTCGTCCAGGTAGCCACGCCCCCTATCACGTCCCGCATTCATGTCACCTTGGTTTCCACAGTACTCGCCCGGATAGCCACGTCCTCTTGTTAGTTCTCCCCCACAGCTGCAGCGCATCACCGTTCTATTTCATATAGGCTACGCCATCTAGGCTTCGCCTTATGGGCTTGTCCCGTGTGTGCATCGCGTGCACTCAAACTTTCAGCAATGTACATGGGCCCCGCCCACATCCCCCACGGCAACGTGCATAAAAGGCACTCACCCTCCCATTTCTTTCAGCAATGCGGAAGGTAAGTATGATGAATGATGAATGATGTTAATCGTCCACTGTTTTCAGAACCCGGCGGCGCCAGGGCCAAGCGCACCTGCGCGGAGTGCCCGGCAAGGCTCGACCACGCCAATGCCGCCGTAAGGGACGCCAGGAGTTGTCTCCTGGCTGTTCCATGACCGAAGATTAAGTCTTCGAGAGGTTCTTCGCACCGACGGTCGATTTAAACGACGCCGTCGATATCCTCGCCGGTGCAACATCTCGTACCAGTGAAGATGACGGCGACTAGAGCGACGACGTCATCTTCACTGGCACTGTCATCGTCGTCGAGGTACCGCATGGCGATGTTGTGACTCGCCACTCTCCTCCCCTCAGGCCTATGGCTGTAGGGCGAAGACTAGTTGGCGAAGCACCGCTGAGGTTTCGCTCGCCGTCAGGCGGCGTCCCGGATAAGATCACTGTAAGATCCACAGCGAACACTGTGGTTTCTCCGATTGCGGGCAGCCCTTCCTCTCCCCTTCGAGGGGCTCCCCCCTTGGATCACGCATGTTGTGATCGCAGTAGGGGCCAGGGAGTACCGCGCTTTACTGAACGACGCCCCCCAGCTGTCTACTCGCCCTCTCTCAGAGCGCTATGCGTAATGAGGAGGGCGCTGCCTCCTACCTGATTGGTTGGACAGCACGCTGAAATGGAGACATGTTTAGGCCTGGGGTAGACCATGCTCCAGGAGGTGGGCGTCTGTGTTGGAATCAGGGGCCATGCTCCCTGCTCCTTAGCGAGGGACAGGAATACTGTTTTTTGTTCAGAGCTGCAATGTGTAACGTTGCTCCTCGCGTAAACGTATTCCTCATTGTCACACTGCAGTGTCTCGACGGCTCGTCGGGTTAAGAGTGACCGGGTATTTGTACTTATTGATGATATGCATGTGTCTTTTGTACGCGTTGCGTTGATAGACATGTTACGTGCGATATGATGTGCTTTGGTGGCTTATAGCCTACTCGCGACTATGTCGCGGGGCGGCATGTCACACTAGTTGAATAATTAGTGTGCACCAGCAAACGCTTGATTTGTCGCTTTCTGGCAGGAAGCGGATGTAATTTGCATATATTGCAGCGCTGGCGATGAGGCCCATGGATGCGGTTCTCTTTCTTCCTCTGCCTCACTCGTTGAGTGCGGACGTAGGAGGAGCCTTGGTGCTTGCCGCTGGTTGGCTGCTTATGATTCCTTTACCGCCTTATTGGGGTGGACGTAGGAGGTTCATATTGCTACTTGGCACCACCCTTTTCTATTAAGAAATTCAGGCGTGAGTCTAATAGTTGAGACTCGCCCTATTCTCTGTTCTCTGTATTCACAGCTTTGCGTGTTTCATGGCAGAGTTGGGTTGTTATTGGGGATGTGTTGTTACACTTCTTCACGTCTTCTTGAGTCCGGTGTGCCCCGGGACCGGGGTCCAGCAATGGTACATTGATCGGGCTCTGCTCGCAGCTTCTCCTTAGCCCATAAGGCGAAGCCTAGACGGCGTAGCCTATATGAACTAGAGCGATAGTTATGTTATCATAACTCTAGTTCTATGATTATAGGCGTAGCCGTCTAGTTTCCCACCTGCTGAACCCCCATTGCTGAAAGAAACAGCGTGGAGGGTCAGTGCTGCTCGGCACGGCCTTTACTGCAACATTTGCACTCTGGTTAGATGCTAAATTATTTTCGCTGTACTGTACTTGTGCTGTGCAATGACAATACATTTGAATCTAATCTAATCTAATCTAATCTTTTATGCACGTTGCCGTGGGGAATGTGGGCGGGGCCCACGTACATTGCTGAAATTTTCAGTGCACGCGATGTGCGCACGGGACAAGCCCATAAGGTGAAGCCTAGACGGCTACGCCTATAAACATAGAACTAGAGTTACGATAACATAACTATCGTTATCTTCCCCCTCATGTTTTCCTGCCCATCTGATTGGCTGCCTGGGACCTCATTGTTTCCACCTGTTATGTTCCATGTGTTTAAATAGGCGGCGTCTTTTGTTTCAAGTCCTTATATACTGTTTCATTGTTTGTTAGACTGGTACTTGTTTCAAGTTTTGAGACTTGCTACTTGTTTCATGTTACAGTTCTTACTTGTTCATGTTCCCACGTCATGCCACCGTCAGGTTTTTGTAAGTAGGTCTTTTGCTTTTGCAAAAGACCTTTATTTTGATTTGTGTGTCATCGAGTCATGCATTTGGGTTCACCTCCGTAGTCCCCAGTCCCCGTTCCGTGGCGCCCCGTGACATACTGAGCAAATAATTGCAGATGTGTTAACAAAACCTGTAACCAAGTTCAAGTTACAGAAATTTTCCAGAGATGTATAGGCATCAGTGGTGAAGCGTCAGGGCCTTCAAGGTATTCAGAGAAGACCCTGGAACTCTCAGATGAAACAAAAAAAATCGAATTAATTGTATTTATAAAAAGTAATAACATTTAAATAAAATGAATAAATGAGAATGGTATCTGTGTTGTTATCTGTTATTTTACAGTGTTACGTTGATTTGTTTGTCTTTCTCGGTCCATGCACTACGCATTTGAGTGTTTTTTTGTTGGAAAAACAATGCAACCAATCAGATATATTTCTAGGTTGCTGGGAAGAATATCCTTCAACCAAAGTATTCCCTGTATGCTTTGGCCCTTAGACTGAATGAGAGCGTACGTTTGGATTGACAATTTGATCAACCAATCATATAGTGATTTGTAGCCAATGGGCGTATTCTTTCAGATTTCCCCACAGGTCCATACATAGTGCGCTAGAAGGTTCACTGGCTCGATCTAGCGTAGTGCTACGTTGTTTTTTTTCTACGTAGGTTTTTTATGCCAAAATGGCAACAGGTGAAGATGATATCGTAGACAGGTGAAGATGATGATGGAATTGTTGTTAGTACCCTTTTCAAGACGACCATTCAGTGAAAAGATGGACATTATAAAAATTTTTAACGATCCCCGTCACCACTGCATCTGCGGAAAGGACATATTTATATTCTAAAAACATATGCGAGGAACAGAACAGGACAATCCCGACTCTGCATTAGCTTCCATCGCTATTGAAAGGCAACTTCTTTTGGATCTGAAAAGCAGTGATCAGTTTTATGACCGGGTTATCAATCCATCGAGATGGACAGGAGAATGGATTTCATCTTTAAGTGAACATCATCGGTGAGTGAGACTCATTTGTCTTTGCTGGTTTTGTCCAGTGTTGCGTCTCGTTGAGCTGGTTGGTGCATTTTGTTCCCACACACTTGTTGACTGATTAGTTAATGGCTGTCTTGGGTTTGTTAAGCATTGTTGTGCATTTCAATTGAGAGTTTTGACTTGATCTTTCTTTGCATCGCTTAACGTGAAAAGACTTAACGCAACAAAGAGTTACAAAACAGCGATCAATAATCACCTAATTTCTCTGGCATGTGTCTCATTAGCACTTTCACCTGTCAAAATATCTCACCTTAAATCCTCCCATTATGGACGTTATGTGACATTAAGTGTGTTCCTCTCTATTGAGCCATTAAGGAAAAGTCTTAATGCAGCTTTATGAGACCGCCACTGATAGATAAGGGAAAAGTGTTATTGTTTTGTTGTTTTTTGATGTGGAGAACACAGCAGACTAAGTGGGGGTGTAGAGAATTTACATACCTACTTTACCTACTACTTATACTGTGTATACCACGGTTACCTTCTTCGACCATGCGGAGGAGTATGGCGGTGTACGAGATGGCTGCCATGTTGCGAGCTCCCGTACAACGACGCTGTTTTTTGTTATTTATTCGTTTTATCGCGACTATCTTTGTTCAGGAAGTTAGCAGCACGTTCATTTATAACTTTTGCACACTTCTGGAGATCAGATCGACAGATCGAGTTTTTTCATTCTTTCGACTCGGACGTCCCGCCCGATGTCACAGCTGGATTATCTCCGACCATCTTGGGCACGATTACATGCAAGCATCGCAGGAAGAAGCAAGGGAAGCGAGCCAGCGTGCTAGTCAGGCTGAGATGTCGATCCGATCGCCCCCCACTACCCACCATTCTACTGGCTAATGTTCAGTCTCTGGACAATAAGTTAAGCGAGCTACAGGCTCGTATTCAATTCCACCGGGAAACTAAGGACAACTGTATCATGAATGAATGAATGAATGAATGAATGACTTTATTTGACAATATAAAAAAATAACATGTGACAGAAAGCACAGTCAGGAGATACTGCCAAGGATGTACACAAGAAAGCTCAGAGCTTATTTCCATTGTGGTCCTTGTAGGGGGGTAGGGAAATGAGATGCTTAGACATGCATCATACAGACATGACATCACAACAACACATCACATATACCATTTACCATTTATATACATAACAGACGCATAAACATGCAAGGGTGCCTTTTTGCTGAGTGTCTAGGTTAATTATAGTCCCTTTTGAGCCATGTCTTCAGGCTGGACTTGAATCTAACAGCATTGACTACGATTTTCAGGTCACTGGGCAGACTGTTCCAAAAGACAGCTGCAGAATACAAAAATGACTCCTTCCCCATACAACTCCTGAATCTGACTGGCACAAAGTCAGTTGAGCTACGCCTAGTTGGGTATGCATGGGTGTCCCTGATTCGGTTGAAGTACTTGTTGAAGTACACTGGCACTACCCCGTGCACGATTCTGTGAACTAGGCACATCCCTATTTGGTTGACTCTGTCTTCCACCTTTAGCCATCTCATGTTCTCAAAGTGTGATGGGTCAAGGTGGGTTCGGCAGGTAGCCTTAGTATTACCCTGATTAGCTTGTTTTGTGATGTCTGTAGTTTTACTTTCTGACTTTTGGGGGCGCTGTTGTACCAGGAGCCACACGCATAGTCATAGTGACACTGTATGAGTGCTCATCGCTGACTGATCTAAAAAATGAGAGATTCTGGCTAGGTATCTAGTCCTGTTATTGATCTTTGTAAGTACTTGTTGAGCCATGCTTTCCCCTGATAAGCTGTTTTCCAGGACGCAACCAAGATATTTCACAGATGTTTTGTCGGTGAGAACAGTATCTCCTATTCTAATGTTAAAACCTGGCGATTTTCTGAGCCTGACCTTTGACCCGAATAGGATGGACTCAGTCTTCCCCACATGGAGGGACAGCTTGTTGTAGCCTAGCCAGTCACTAACCTTCTCCAGTTCTGCACTCAATATCTGCTCAACCACTTGTTTGTCTTTATGAGACACAAGTAAGGCGGAGTCATCCGCATATAAAAAAAGGTCACATGAGCAAGCTGCTTTCAGGTCATTAATATACAGGAGAAATAGGAGCGGACCCAATACACTCCCTTGCGGGACCCCGCACTCTACTGTCCGAGGACTGGAGAGTACTCCATTTATATCTACCACCTGTTGTCTCCCTGTTAGGTAGGAACCAATCAATTTCAGAGCTGCCTCATTAAAGCCTAGAGCCCTAAGCTTCATTAACAGGATGTTGTGATCCACTGAATCAAACGCCTTCTGGAGGTCTAACTTTACCATTCCACAGAACTTTCCCTCATCTCTTTCCGGCTGTAATCTGTGAGGAACAGCAAGCAGGTGTCTGTGGAGTGGGACCTCCTGAAACCAGATTGGTATTTGTACATTAGGTTATGAGTGGAGAAACACATGTCTATTTGCTCATATACAAGCCTCTCAATGGTTTTTGAAAGGACGCCCAGGATAGAAATAGGTCTGAAGTTACCCAGATCCAATTTGTTTCCCTTTTTGTGGAGAGGAATAACTCTCGCCGATTTCATTTAGCTTGGAAATGTTCCTGTATCTATGGCTAGGTTAGCAATGTGAGCTACACAAGGGGCAATGATTCCTGCAGCATCCTGCAAAAATTGACCAGGGATGTTATCTAATCCAGTAGCCCTTGAGGTGTCAAGATGTTTAAGCTTTTCCTGGACCTCCATCTCAGTCACTTTCCTAAAGGAAAAAGCATCTGCTTTAACCCCCTGCTCTAGGTAGAATTTCTGGACTTCACTCTCTATGTTGTTGCCGGGTTTAACTGGTATCTTTTCAGATAGAGTTTTTGCAATGGAAGTAAAATAGCTATTCAGACGGTCTGCCACCTCTGATTTGTCTGCTGAAATTTTGTCTCCAAATTCTAAACTGATATTGCCCGATTTAGTCTTTCATTTCTTACTGTATCCTACCTCTTTAAGTGTCCTCCAGAGTTTCCTTGAGTTGTTCCTATACTCTGTTATTTTTTCATTGAAAAAGCCCTTCTTTGCCCCTTTAATCAAACTATTTACATCGTTTTTGTGTTTCTTGAAATCTAGAAAAGCCTGGTCTGTCCTGGACTTCTTAAATTGTTTAAAATAATTGTTCCTTATTTTAATAGCTTTTAAAATGTCATCATTGATCCAGGGATGTGTCCTCTGCTTTATCCTGACCATCTTCCTGGGTGCTACTCTGTCAACCACTTTAAGAAATGTTGTTTTAAAACCAACCCATGCTTTTCAACCTCTTTGCAGTGCATTACATGAGACCAGTCCACACCCCTTAAACCATCCAGGAGCATTTCCTTGCTGTCATTTTTTAAAGATCTGATTTTGATGTTGTTGTGACCCTCAAAATGACCCCTCTGGACCTTTCTGGTACAGAAAGTTGCAAGGTGATCACTGAGTGCACAATCAACAACGCCGCTGTTTATTATCCTTTGTTTATCAGAGACCAGTATTAAGTCAATTATGGTCTGAGAAAGGGAGGTAACTCTGGTAGGTTCAGTGATGAGCTGGTGCAGGTCAAACAATTTACAACAGTTCAGAAGGGACTTTAATCCAGAACTCTTTTTAAGTAAATCCGTGTTGAAATCTCCCATGACAACAACTTCCGATTTCTCAAAATCCGTGCACTTATCATATCTCCACATATCTCCTCTAGATCATCATAAAAATTGCCCTGATCTGGTGGCCTGTAACAGACAAAAATAATTGGTTTGCTCTTGGGTAACAGAATATCAAGCCACAGCGCTTCTACCACGTCGTGTTCAAGATCGGATTTAATATTAAAACCAATGTCAGACCTAATAAAAGCACACACACCTCCTCCGTTTCGGTTTCGATCTTTCCTTACAATTATATAGTTCTCAATCTCAATTTCGGAGTCGCTTATTGAACTGTCATGCCAAGTTTCACTGAAGCATATTACTCCTACCTTGCAACTACTAAATAGTAGCCGAAGTTCGTCTATTTTGGGGAGGAGGCTTCTGATATTTAGATGGAAAAAGTGTAGTCCTCTTTTTGCGTATAGTTTATCCAAGTTTGGTAGTGTCCCGTCTTCTCCGTGGATATTCGCTTCAGGTCTCCACTGCTCTATCGGCGTTCGTTCCGGCCCCGTGGCTTCTTCGCCCCGGTTCGCGACCCCGTACTCAGATCCCGCGCCTCCAGGCAGGCCGCCGCCAGATCCCCGCCGCTCCACCGGTGACGATCCCGGGGCCGCAACACCCCGGCCTGCAACTCCGCGCAACGATCCCCCCCCGTCCTCAGGAAGAAAGCCCCCTCCACTCCCGACTCCATCAACGCCGTCCGGCCTGGGCTCAGGTCCCGCCGCGGCTCCCATTCAGGAAGTACGTGGAGCTAGCCCCTGCTACACGTTGAGGTACTAGGCTACTGGCTACTGAACCACTGAGCTACTGGGCTACTGAGCTATAAAACTATAAAACTATAAACCTATAAAAGGCAGAAAGGAGCCAGCGTCTCCGTCTGCTAGATCATGGTTACCATGGAAATGGGCGATCTCTCGCTTCACGATGATGTTACGCTACGTCCCGTGGCTAGGTCGACACATCATCTGCCTTACGGAGACATAAATGGCGGAGGAGGTTACCGACGCAGCTATCGAGCCGACGGGATTTTCTGTCCACCGGGCGGACAGAACAAAGGCTCTCTCCGGTAAAGATCGCGGAGGGGGGGTATGTCTCATGATAAACATATCTTGGTGCAACCAAAGTCATGTACATCCCCTCAAGTCTTTCTGTTCCCCGAACCTGGAGTACCTGATGCTTATGTGCCATCCATTCTGGTGACCTCAGGAGTTTACAGCGGTAACCGTGACCGCTGTTTACATTCCCCCACAAACCAACACGGACACAGTGCTGAAGGAACTGTATGGGGCTAACAGCAAACAGGAGTCGGCCCACCCCGAGGCTGCTCTCATCGTGGCGGGGGACTTCAACAAGGCGAACCTGAAGAAGGTTCTCCCGAAGTTCTACCAACACATAACAAGCAACACAAGGGGTGAGCGGATCTCGACCACTGCTACACTCCCTTCCGTGATGGCTACAAGGCCCTCCTCCGCCCACCGTTCGGCAAATCAGACCACCGCTCTAACCAGCTACTCCCCGCCTATAGGCAGAGACTGAAGCAGCAACCAATCGCTGTGAGGGAGGTCCAATGCTGGTCGGACCAAGCAGACTCTATGCTGCAGGATTGTTTTGCCCCGGACAATAACATCAACAAGTACATGTCCTCGTCCTCAGAGCCACTGACCCTCAACACGGGAGCCCCCCAGGGATGCGTGCTGGGCCCTCTCCTCTGGTCCCTCTACACCCACGACTGCATGGCTATGCATAGCTCCAACGTTATCATCAAGTTTGCTGACGACACACTTGAAACTGAGAAGTGACAATAAACTTGACTTGACTTGACTTGACTTACGGTAATATGTTAATATGAGAAGGTGACGTCACTATGCAGAGCACGTACTCTGCGTCTCCTGTTTTCAAGTCTAGTCAAGTTTATTGTCACTTCACAGTTTACACAAGTATAAAGCAGTGGTGTGAAAATCTTATGTGCAATACCCGACGACAGACAGCAGTTATAAAAATAAGATAAAAATAGATAAAAATTGAATAAAAGTAGAATAAAGTTGAAAAATAAATAAATAAATGCACTCTTCACCAAGAGTGTGTGAGGCTTGCGCTCCTTAGTGTGTGTGACTCTGTCTTTTCATGGGCAAGTTCATGTGAGCCAACTCAATAAATCCGCCGGATGGCTAAACAAGTATAACGTGTCTTTTAGTGTCGTACGTAAGAAACGGCTGAGTTAAAAACTCACCAGAAGGCCTATTATTATGAAAGTAACTTATAAGAAGTTGAACCTTGCTGGCCACTACACTTAGGAGAATCCACTTGTCCCTTGTAACTCTTAATGAATACCTACAGTATGATTCTAGGGAACTATAGCCTGCCACCAATAGAGTTCCCAGTCAGGCATGAACCCACCATCTTCAGCCTCAGCACACAAGCTTACAATGAGGCTCTTCTGTAGCGACCTCCAAATTCATGATGTATGAATACATAACACATCAAAGCTATCATGGTGTACGCCTATGAGTCTCTATTGACTTTTGAGTTTTGAAACCTTCCGACAAATGAACAACAAAGTCATTGTCACAAAGTCGACATGATCGAGGCGTCAGGAGGAAGAGGGAGTTGTCAGGCTGTGTGTGTGTGTGTGTGTGTGTGTGTGTGTGTGTGTGTGTGTGTGTGTGTGTTTCTGTGTGTGTGTGTGTGTGTGTGTGTGTGTGTGTGTCTGTGTGTGTCTGTGTCTTCTACAGCTACCTTCTACTGTAAGGAATACTAATCTTTGTTTCTTGTTCACAAATGGAGGCTATACCATCGCAATCGTTTTGCGAACATCTCCCCAAAATAAATAGTACAAAACCATTAAAAAATACTTTCGATTAATACTTGTTAACCCTCCTCAAACAAATATTAACATCACAAGATTGACAGTTCTCCAACCAGACAAGGACACTCACTGCTGAGTAAAACAACAACTTGACTGATTTATGTGTTATCAACAATTACACTGGAGGAAATTGTTCAACGTTACCCTGAAGTGTGCGACGGAATAGGCAAGTGTGGAGTGTGTGTGTGTGAGGTGTGTGTGTGTGTGTGTGGTTGGTGGCTGGTTTAAGCAGCCTCACCTGGCCCGAGTCAGACTGATTCCACTCTAAGGCTGGAGGTGAGGCTTCACACCTGTGGTGCATTGGGTGACCGGAGGACTGAAGCCACTCAGGTTGCGTGCGAACGCCGGCGGACTGTAACAGCAGCTCCACCCACACATCACCTGAGAGGCTTTCACAAGCGCGCTAAGTGGCTTTGCTGGGTTCCTCCGAGGCAGAGGACACGGGTAGATAAACCAGTTTATTGGCAAGTTGGCAAGATGCAACAGCCAGAGCAGGTGGTAAACACTGACATGCCAGAGCTCGTTCTGAGTTGTGTGTGTGTGTGTGTGTGTGTGTGTGTGTGTGTGTGTGTGTGTGTGTGTGTGTGTGTGTGTGTGTGTGTGTGTGTGTGTGTGTGTGTGTGTGTGTGTGTGTGTGTGGCGATGGCTGGTTTGTTCTGGTGTGCAGCCACACCCGGCCCCAGAGTCTGGCTCTGGCCAGGTGAGGCTGCTTCAACCAGCCACTAACCACACACACACTCCACGGCAAGCTTAACAGCAGTCAACTAAAAGCCATGTAAATCTTGTTGATGATGTTTTGTGCTATTGCCCTATCCTCCTTTTTGCTTAATCTTGATTAAGATGGGACTAGCCAATGTCATCGAACTATCAACAAGGTTTGCTGAAGAGCCTGGGGTAGTTGTTCAAAGCTATGGGAACAGATTAACTGTAAAACAGAAGGGCAAACTGTACCAGAGGAATTCTGTACACGTGAAACTGAACTTGAGATACCAGATTCGGTCGTATGATCGTACGACCGAACGGACCCGCAGCAGGTTGGCCTTAGTCCCTGGCCTCCACGTCCCCGCCTGGAGGGGAACAGTAGCAGTGCGGCCCGGGTCAGACCCTGGGTGTTTTTTGGCCAGGATGAGGCATAGTGTGGACATCTACAGGGACCTGTGGGTTCACTGAGACCAGTGTAGAGCTCTACAAGAAGTACTTTTTACTATATTGTGTAAAGCAACTTAACTGAGAATTTGGATTTATGGCATGGAGGAGCGTGTAGGGGTTAGGTTAGGCATGTGGCTTGAGGACGCTTGGAGGTTGTGGCCATGGGGAATCGAACCTAGTACCCTTTGGCTGAATGTTATGTTTTCGCCCCCGTTTGTTAATGTGATAACATTTCAAAGGGTTCTTATAAAACACAGAATGTTTTTTTCTGATGATGTTTGGCCTCTTAGATTGTAACGTGTTCAATCTTAACAGATCTTCTAGTGGACCAGTCTGTCACAAAACATCTCTAGAGAGAGGAATTACTGTAATAATACTGTAAATTGTGGAATTCATCTGTCAATACATTTAGATTTCATTTAGAGTTAATTTAGTTATATTTTGTTTATACTAGTTTTGTTTAGGTAGTTTGTTGTTATTTAGTTTTTAGCTTTTAGGTATTCCCCCTGTGTCAACTGTTGCACCTTAATTTCCCTCGGGATAAATAAAGTCATCTGAATCTGAATCTGAAGAGATGTAGAGAGAGGGAGATTGCTATACTTCATTAAAAAGAAGAAGAAGAATCCAATAGTAGAATAGTAGAAATAGTACAATCAAATAGTATCAAAAAATCCAGCTTTTTCATTATTTTACACATGTAAAATATATTTTGATTTAGTACATTTTATTTGAATTCAAATCGTTTTCTGAAATGGTAATTTTCTCTTTAAATTAAGTATTTTTTTATGGGAGTACTTTTACCTAATTACTGCTTAATCCACACCCTTGGAAGTGGAAACTGTATTGACCTTGATCCTTACCAATCCTTAAGTATTCAAAAATGCTGCTGAATTAGTATATTAATAATATAACTATAGTTCTGGCTGTAGTTCTATGGTCGTGACATATGCAAGTCTTTTGGTAAGGTGTTCCCCGAAGAGATTTATGTTTAGTTTATTTTTCAAGGTTGAACAACTCACCTCAGAGCTCCTTGAACTTCTCTGCAGTTGAATCCAGTTCAACCAAAGGAACCAAACTAAAGTGAGTAGTGGTTGAAATCAGTCTTATGTCTGTCTGACCCTCTTGTGACGGAGACTGGGGCATTTCAAGTCCAGGATCCTGGGCGCTGCTACTTATGTCCAAATCAATAAGTACGACCTATTTACACATTGATGTACATGTATTCATCCAGGCCCATTTCTGTAGTAAATAGATCTATAATTCAAACTGATTCCCTTTGAGTGTAGTTGAGTGTAGTTGAGTGTTTGTTTGACTGTGTCAGTGCAGCTAGCCTACTACACTGCAAGCTTCTTGCAGTAACAATAATGTTTTAATAAGACGTTTTCAACATCAATAAAATGTAACTCCCAGATGAAAACACTGATGTTTAATGGGTTATCAATAGTTTTCTTAATAATTTATTTTTTTACCTCAACTGTTGACAATGTTTACATGTATGTATTAAATGCTATAATATATATTTTATTGTTGGTAGTTTCATGTTAGTGGCCAAGGCCACTTGCTGCTATACCAGCATTTCCTTTTCTCCAGTAGTGGTTTCTGTGAAACCACGTCTTTAAGAGTCTCAGAGGCAACTCCCATTAATCGCTACCTGTTCTTATAGCGGGCTGTAGATCTGTGTCTGTTCATGGGCAAGTTCATGTGAGCCAACTCAATAAATCCGCCGGACGGCTAAACAAGTATAACGTGTCTTTTTGTTGCGCCCCAACGAGACCGACGAGCCAAATGTGCCAAAGAACCCAGAAGTAGAGAGACACGGACACTCAAAACAACGGAAAAAATGTCTTTACTGTAAATATCTCCAACATCAACAAAACATAGTTTTAGGGTTGGGCAGGGTTGGACTGGTTACTTGGCGAGGTCGGAGCTGGAACACGCAGTCTCTCGTGACAGTGGTTCTCAATAACCAAGCGCCCAACGTCGGTCCTCGGCAGCCTAAAGAAGGGTAGATCCCAGGTGTTAATTAGCCTTAGTAGGCCTGATTATGATGGGCAACACCTGGGATCGATTAGAGCGTGGGGGGGCACAACATTATCCCCCCCCTGAGGGGAGGCACCGGACGACCGCCCCCGGGGCCCCCGGGTTCTCCCGATAGAAGTCGTCCAGCAGGGAGTGGTCCGCGAGATAGGAAGAGTGCACCCCCAGCGGCGGACGGCGAGGAGCTTACGGACCGACCATACCGGATCTCCATCCACCAGGACCCGGGGAAGCGGAGGAGCTGTAACAGGGTGAGACAAGGGACTGGAGGACACGGGTTTTAGCTGAGACACATGAAACACGGGGTGAACCCGGAGAGCCGGAGGGAGAACTAAACGCACCGCAGAGTGGTTCATGACTCGATCCACGGTGTAGGGACCAACGTACCGGGGATTCAACGTACGAGTTGATGTCTGGGTGGTCTGGAGGGGCAGGTCCCGGGCCAATAGCCAAACCCTCTGGCCAGGCTGGTAGACAGGGGCAGGCACCCTCCGCCGGTTTGCGGCAAGCCGAGCCCGCTCCGTGGCCCGGAGTAGTGCGGCCCGGGCAGCCCTCCAAACGCGTTGACACCGGCGGAGGTAGGCCCTGGTGGACGGGACCGCCACCTTCAGCTCCTGTTGGGGAAACAGAGGGGGCTGGTAGCCCAGGGAACACTGGAATGGGGACATACCAGTAGCGGAGCTCTCCATAGCGTTGAGGGAATACTCCACCCAGGGCAGGTACTTGGCCCAGGAGGTGGGGTTACTCGAGGTGACGCAACGAAGAGCCGCCTCGACGGCCTGGTTGGCGCGCTCCGCCTGCCCATTGGACTGGGGGTGGTAACCAGAGGATAGGCTGGCCGTGGCCCCAATTCCCTTGCAGAAGGCCTGCCACACCTTGGAGATGAATTGGGGACCGCGGTGCAGGCGGCTACAAACCCCCTGACATCCCTCCTGAGAGTGGTCCACCAGAACCTCCGGCTGATGAACTCCGCCGTCCGCCGCTCCCCGGGGTGACAAGCAAAGTGGCTGGAGTGGCCCCACTCCAACACCTGCAGGCGGACAGCAAGAGGCACAAACAACCGGGTACAGGGACCGTTACCTGGGTCTGGCTCGGCCCGCTGGGCCTGTCTCACCAGCGGCTCGATGGCCCAGGTGACTACACCCACCACCCGGGCTGAGGGAAGGATGGTGTCGGGGTTCTCCTTGACAGCAGGACCCTCCCCCGGGAACTGACGGGAGAGGACGTCAGCTCTGATGTTCTTGGAGCCTGGACGGTAGGTGAGGGTGAAATTGAACCGGCTGAAGAAAAGGGCCCAGCGGGCCTGCCTGGAGTTCAGCCTCTTCGCCGCCCTTATGTAGGCCAGGTTCTTGTGATCCGACCACACGATGAACGGTAGCTCCGCTCTCTCCAACCAGTGTCTCCACTCCTCCAGGGCGGCGTGAACCGCCAACAGTTCCTTGTTGCCCACATCATAGTTCCTCTCAGCGGGTACGAAACGCCGAGAGAAATAGGCACACGGGTGGACCCTGTGGTCCTCCTCCGACTGCTGTGAGAGAACGGCTCCGATGCCTGTGTCCGACGCATCTACCTCGACGATGTACTGCCTCACCGGGTCGGGGTGGACGAGAACCGGGTCTGTGGTGAACAAGCTCTTGAGTCGGAGGAAGGCCGACTCTGCCTCAGGTGTCCACACGAACGGTCGAGAGGAGGAGGTGAGGGCGTTGAGGGGGGCAGCCACCTGGCTGAACCCCTTGATGAACCGCCGCACAAAGCCTGCAAAACCCAGGAAGCGCCTGAGCTGCGCGCGGTCAGTAGGGCGCGGCCATTCCTCCACCGCCTTGATCTTGGCGGGGTCTGCACGCATCTGTCCATCCTCCACCACGTTGCCGAGATACGTCACCGAGTTGGTGTGGAAGCACTTCTCAGCCTTCACGTAGAGCCTGTTCTCCAACAGCCGTTGTAGCAACAGGCGGACGTGCTGGTGGTGTTCCTCCATGGACCTAGAGAAAATCAGGATGTCGTCCAGGTACACCACCACAAAGATGTTTAGCATGTCCCTCAGCACGTCATTCACCAGGCCTTGGAAATCTCCGGGGGCATTGGACAGACCGAACGGCATGACGCGGTACTCATAGTGGCCGAGATGGGTGTTGAAGGCCGTCTTCCACTCGTCACCCTCCCTGATCCTGACCAAGTGGTACGCGTTACGAAGGTCCAACTTGGTGAACACCCGGGCGTGCGTGAGTGGCTCGAAAGTGGAACTAAGAAGTGGCAGGGGGTATCTATTCTTCACCGTGATGTCGTTCAGTGCCCGATAGTCTATACAGGGCCTCAGGCCACCGTCCTTCTTAGCCACGAAGAAGAAGCCCGCTGCGATGGGCGAAGACGACGGCTTTATAAGGCCTGAGGCTAGGGACTCAGCGATAGTTGCGCATCGCCTCCCTCTGCGGCTGGGAGATGTTGGAGAGCCGCCTCTTAGGAAGGGCGGCCCCAGGAAGGATGTCGATGGGACAATCATAAGGCCAGTGAGGGGGGAGTGAGGGGGCTCTGTCCTTACTAAACGCCAGAGAGAGGTTGTGATAAATGTGAGGCACCCCAGTGATATCTGGTGGAGAGGACACAGGCCTTGAACCGCTGGACGGAGACAGGGCGGAACACAGACAGGTAGCGTGACAAGCTGTACTCCACCCCAAGACCCGCCCAGACGCCCAGGAGATGTGAGGGTCGTGCCTCTCCAGCCAGGGTCTACCCAACACTAGAGGCGCCGTGGGGGCGTGCAAAACAAAGAAACGAATGGACTCCCGAAAGAGTGAGTGTGAGAAGGTCAGTAGCGTGTGTAATAGTACCCAAAGAATGCCCATCAATGGCCCGAGGAGAGAGGGTGCGATCTAAAGCCACCAAAGGGACTCCCGCCGTCGGGCTAGAGTAACATCCAGTAGATACTCGTCTGCACCCGAGTCTATGAGAGCGCCAACCGACAAGGTCTCCGTACCCCAGGCTAAGGTGGCCGGAAAGAGACGATTTAACGTACTACGGGGCGGGGAAAGGGATGTCTTGCTCACCCGTATGCCCCTTACTGGTGGGCTTGGTTATTCTGTTAGGCCCCAACAAGACCGACGAGCCAAATGTGCCAAAGAACCCAGAAGTAGAGAGACACGGACACTCAAAACAACGGAAAAAATATCTTTACTGTAAAAATCTCCAACAACAAAACATAGACTAGGCAGGGTTGGACTGGATACATGGTTACGTGGTCGGAGCTGGAACACGCAGTCTCTCATGACAGTGGTTCTCAATAACCCAGCGCCCGACGTGGGTCCTCGGCAGCCTAAAGAAGGTGATCCCAGGTGTTCATTAGTCTCAGTAGGCCTGATTATGATGGGCAACACCTGGGATCGATTAGAGCGTGGGGGGGGTGTAGTATAATTTCTACTCGGTGGAATAAGAATCTTCTCAGAGGTCCGGATACTAAGTTCAAGGTGTTTATTGAACAAAGCATCAAATGAAAGCATCTGCTGCAGCGAGATGGAGCCTGCCGTGCCAATTCGCAGAACTGGCGACGCGCTCCTTTACCAAACTTTATATAGACAATAGTATCACAAAACATCCACTACTCCTAGTGGTCAAAGTAACAAACATCAACTTAATACTATTGGTCTGAGAGGTACAACCAGCGCTCTGGTTGGTCACGGTGTCTTCATTGTCACATACAAGTTTACGACTCAAACCCCCAAGGGGGGTCGCATTCCTGGCTGGTCGCATCTCCGGCAACCCCAGGGGGTCGCCTTCCTGGCAGCGCCTTTTGGTCACTTCAATACACATGGCCCTTACAATGCATACAGTATCACAGATAATGCATACAGTATCACAGATAGTGTCTTAGTTGTATACTTAGTGTATAAAAATACACTACATATCCCCCCTTTGGGACTCTATAAAGAAGTCCCAACACAAAAATGTTCACACCAAAAATAAAAAACATCATATACCTTCAATTGCCTCATCATTCCATTTCACAATTAACAGTGCAATTAACATATTATTCACATAAAGAGTCATAGCAAAATTTTAACCGACAATTTGAAAAACCATATGCGATTGTACTGCATACAGTGTAACACCATTGAAAAACCACAGTCACTGTTCTCCTTCAGGACTTCCTGTAAAATTAATTGTTCACAAGGTTCATGCATGCGTTAGTTCAAGCATTGTAACCCTGATTAAACCCCTTTCTGTGAATATTGCATAATGTAGTATTATTACTCTCTGGTATCTCAGTAAATATACTCTGGCAAATATGTATATATGTAGCACAAAATGAAAACACTGATATTCAGCAATAGTAAAACAATGTCCATGTTTTCTTATTCAAGATTACATTCCTTAAGGCCTTCATTTATGATTCACCATTCCCTGGGGGGAATTAAGCACAAAACATTAAACACAATCAAAACAAACACAAAATCTGTTAATCTGATACGAATAGGCTTCATAACCATTAAACCACACTTGTATGATTGCATTATATCAAAAACATATTGAAAAATAAAATCTCAGTCAATCAAAAACATTAAATCACATATGTATTTAAAAACAATATCAATGGAATGAGTTGACCCATCATACCCGTAATACCAATTCTAAGGTATCTCAACTTTCCCATTATCATCCTGATAAAAGATATTATACGATCAGTGGTCCTAGGGGGCCCATGATTCCCTAAACCAGGTTTTTTGTGGTCCTAGGGGGCCCATGATTCCCTAAATCAGGTATTTTATCTATGTGCTGTTGTAGCAAATCTTCTTGATGTTGCTGTAGAAGAAAAACCCCTGTTATCTGCATGGTGTGATGTTATTCAATGGAATCCATATGTAGGTTGTGTCGGACTACAACCGCTGAGATGTACCCAAAGTCCACATCTACCAGGATGGCAGATGATGTGACTTGGATCTGGTATGATTGCTTAACGTTTAACTGGACCCACGTTGGTTTTAGGATGCAGACGTATACCCAGTCCTCAACCTGGGGTGATGGTTTGTCTGAGGTTGGATCGGCTGCCTGCTCCTGTTCAAACAGACACTCATAGACAGATGTGAGGCATTTTATACATTTAGCTAGCATCTCCTAGCTGCTTTGGTTCCTCACTGTGTCCAAGTATCCTATAAGGGACAAACATGTTAGTTAAGCCTCTTCACATTATTTAAATTCAACTAGTCCTGTTGACTCTGAATAATAGACCCAAAAAATACATTGTATTTGATTATTGTATGACATAAATGTAAACATGCTTGAATAGGTTATACTTGAAAGTAACCCATCACTGTGTAGTTCTCTACAGCATATTATGTATTTAGAGATGTTTATCAATGAAAATGTTTATCAATGAAAACCTTCATCTCCCCCCTTGCAGAGTGACTAACCCCAGTATCAATCTGCAAAACAACATTGATAAAACAAAAATAAAATTAAAATTAAAAATTAAAATAAAAAATGAACAGAATAATACACATAAAGGAAATAAATGAAATGTAACAATGTTACCACAAACAAATTTCAATAAAATTTGCAAAGTAAATCCTTCAATACAACAAATAAATTCACCAATGAAACACAAGATCAGCTTCATCTTGTGGTCACCAGGGTTCCAAAGGAAAACTCAGTCAGTCTGCAGTTTGACCAAGCATCCAAAAACATAATTCAAAACAAATACAACAAAAAGATTAAAAATTAAAATTAAAAAATAAAACTTCAGTTGAAATATGAATAGATGAGTATTTGCCAACTTAGGTCTGTCCATCATTCATTCTCTTTCACAGTATTTTGAATAATTGTCCCTGTCCTAGGCACAGCCCTTCAAACATCTACAACCTCTTCACACACTCTGATGTTTAAGTACTGCGTACTGATCTTCAAGAATTGAACACACACATCGGCCTTCATACTCTTCTGCTCGCACGATAGCCATCTGAACTGCCTGTATATTCATCGCTCTACCAATACCCCTTGTTATCATTCCTCGTATGATAGGAATAGCACAACCGATTATCAGGATCACGACAATTAGACCAACTCCAAAGATGGCTCCTATCCTGGCGAAGTAGGCTCCCCATTTTCCTAGGGATGCCTCCATCCAGTCCATCCACTTGATTTGGAATCCAGCATTCTCTGTGACCTCTTCCCTTAATCTTTTGAGCTTATTCATTGCCAGGGTGAATTGTCCATTTGCTGCTGTCGTATTAGGGATGAATGTGCAGCACTGGTCCCCAAACATCTGACACACTCCTCCTCGTTCTGCCAGTAAAAAATCCAGTGCTTGTCTGTTCTGCCAGGCCATTTCACTAGTTGCTGTAAGCTGCTTTCCTAACGCTCCCAACGCATCAGAGGTATAGTTGATGAATCTCTGTTGATTGTAATATATATAGTTAATCCAATCCGCGTTGACGTTTATTCCAACCGAGGGAAAGACGAAAGATGCAAATCCAAGCGCCACCGAAGAAATAGCTTTAAACTCACTGGGCACACCTCTAGGAACTCCTACACCATCCAGACGTGTTTCCTGCTCAAACTGTCTTCGATGTCTCATAGAGCCAGACCGGTCCTGAATTTCCAAATCCTGGGCCGGGATAACAGTGACAGATTGAATTGCCTGAACTCGGGCACATCTCCCAGTCCATCCTATTGGTAGGGTAGTTAACAGATTCTTCCCATCACAGATCCAATATTGATCTGCTACGGCTTGTGTAGCATAGTGATATGGACAAACACCAGGAGAATAAGCAAATTGCCGTCCCTTTACATATCGCGCTGTTATTCTCTGTCCTGTGTGCATCGCTGACTGCTTACACTCAACTTCCGGATTTCCATAATATTTGACAGGACCTAACGAATAGAGCTCATATATACTTTCACAGAGTTCTTCTTTTAAAACACCAACATTATTGCTTGCACTTTCTGTTGTTTTCTGAAAACATTCAAATTTTCCTACCAGCGTCAATTGTACGTCAACTGGTAATGCTTTTATTGTTCTTTCCACCCGCACATCCAAAGCTTCACATCTCTCTGCCGTCGTCACTCCTCCATACTTGTTCCCCATGAATTTGTAATATTCCTTAGATCCCAGGTACTGTAAACAGTCTGCTTCACAATGTGGGGCAAGTCCAAGAGGTCTCCTCATTTTTAGTATTCCACCCGTCTCATATAGAGCCCTCCGGTCGCCTCCATCCACTCTGTTCTCTGTATCTCACAGCTTCTCCAACTGTATCTGGTGTTCATTACTATCAACATGTCTTCTCTTGCTTTGGAGCACATATAGCAGTTTTCTTTGTTGTGAGCCTTCCCTGTGTAATTCATCCATTGATACCAAAGATTTCCTCTTGCTTGTATCATCAGTGGATCTATTAGGTAATCTATTAATGGATTGGATTCCACTATCGTTCCATCTTTCTGTGTTGGCGTTACTTTGGATGCCTGTGCTGGTGCCACTCCGGTGATGATCTCTTTTCCTAATGGTGCTGTCCTGCTCGGTCTCCGTTTTTCTTTTGTACCGTTTATTATCTGTTCATCCATCATCAGCTCCATAATTTCCTGAATGTTATTGAACATCTCTGGTACTTGGGTCGTTCTGTTAGTATCGTTCAATTCTTCAGGTTCAGTTTCATTCTTTGATCGGTCAGGAACGATCTTTATTTCTGAAGTAGATTCTTGTTCTGTCTGGTAGTGTTGCTGCTGTTGGAGTCCTTCTGGTTCTTGTGGGCTTCTGATTACGCTGGTCAAGGCTATACTCGCAGTGGAGGCTTCTGTGTTCAGATATTCCGGTCTCAGTGTGTTGATGGTGGTAGAGACAAAGATTGTACTTGAGTTTGAGGGAGCTGGTTTCAAAGTAGTGCGTGGACTTAGAGTCATGTGAGTTTCTGGTTCCATTGAAGTTGCTAATGGTTGTGTTAGATTTTCACTGTTCTCTTGTATTGTTAGGGTTGTATTCTTATAGTTAAACAAAGGAAAATTCGGATCTCTGCATTCATATTGTCCTTCATCTTCCTGTTTGACATCTTTGATGAGGAGTGAACAATTCCCAAATTGTTTCATTCTGTTTTCATGTGTGGAATTTGAGTGTAATTCGCTGAGTTTCCTGTTTAGTTTCGTCCATACAGCGTCTGCTTTATAGAGTCCAATGTTACATGGGAGTATGACTGAGCTCCCTTTCATTCCTGTGACTTCATTTCCTTGTCTTGCTCGTTGATTTCTCCTCAGAGACTTATGCCGTGTTGACATCTCCAATGTCGTAGTCTTTGAGTCGAATAGGTTTGACCAAGGTTCTGACTGGCCTCGAGCGTTTTGGCTGGACTGGATCAGGGCATTTCTTTGGTTCTCCGGAGTCAGTGGGGGAGGCCTCACGGCCTCTTGGGTTTGGCTCTGGTTGTTCTGGAACATCCCGTAAATCAAGTGCATTAAACCCTCCGTGTTGTTCATCTTCTGGGAACTGGCACTCGGCATCACTTGGAAAAGGAGATATATGATCATCCATATTCTCAATGTCATCATCCGAGTCGGGAGCAGTACCTCTGTCTTGAGGTGGTGCCTCCCTTTCTTCTCCTTTTGGTACCTCCTCCTCATCTCGGTCTGTCGGTGCCTTAATGCAGTGATGTAGGTGGTACCAAGTTGGAGATCCCTTGATCTGAATTGCAGTTCCTGTGGTGCGGATGACTTCGAATGGTCCCTCTCGTCGGGCGTCATGCCACTTCCTCCGGTAGATCTTGACAAACACTTTGTCGCCTGGTTGAATGCCATCTTTCCGCTCCTTCAAGTCCTCCTTCTCCTCCTGTGCCTGTTTCTGGGTGACATAAACAGATATGTTTTTCTGAATGCTGCTCATATACTTCACATAAGCTTTCATTTCATCTTCTAGGAGCGATAGACTCGGTCCTTTCCCGCTAGTGCGCAGGCAAGGCGTTGTCATCTCTCTTCCCATGACAAGCTCATGTGGGGTCATGTGAAGCTCACGGAGCTCACTGGAACGGCAAACCATCAGTGCAAGTGGCAGCCCCTCTACCCAGTTTAGCCCTGTGTGTTGGCAAACTTTTGTAAGGCGGTTTTTGAGCACTCCGTTCATTCGTTCAACCATTCCTTGACTCTGAGGGTGATAAATGCATCCAAGACGTTGTTTAATGCCCAACTTTTGTAGAATAAGCTTGACTGTCTTATCTACAAATTCCTTTCCATTGTCTGATGAGATTCGATCTGGAATTCCAAATCTCGGTATCACTTCTCGACATAAGAATTTAGCAACTGATTGGGCATCTTTTCTTTTAGTAGGGCATGCTTCTACCCATCTACTAAATCGATCGACTATGACCAACATATATCTCCGTCCTGCAATGGGGCGAATCATGTCTACATAGTCAATGACCAAGTGTTTCATTGGTCCGTTTGGAGTAGGGATGTGTCCTGGTAGAGTTGGTACTCCTCTCCTGATGTTGTTTTTCAAACAGACCATGCATCTTCCTATGACATGGTCAATTCTTTCCAACAAGTATGGAGCCCAAAATCCATATTCATTTGTGATCTTCCTTCTCACTTCCCCCCTTGCTACATGGGCTAGCCCATGAGCTTCCTGGATCAACAAACCCAACAGATCTGATGGTGCAACAATCAATCCTTCATGATTCCTCCACATGCCTGTTTTGTCCTGGCTAGCTCCCCTGGCAAGCCACAAGTTTTTGTCCAATGCATTGGCCTCCTCTTGCATCATGAGGAGGTCTTGTAGTGTGATTTTCTCAGTTAGCTCCACTTCATGGGTAACTAAGAGAACTTTTCCCGGTCGATCCGCACCTGTTGCATATTTTGCAGCCTCATCCGCTGTCTTATTTCCTTGCGTAACACGTGATGAATCTGACTTGTGTGCTGCGCATTTAGCTATTGCTATCTCTTTAGGCTTCATCATGGCCTGCAACAGCTTCACAATCTGGGCATGATGTTGTACAGGTGAGCCATCGGCCTTCTTGAATCCACGGCCCTTCCATATGGCACCAAACAAATGGCAGACATTGTGTGCATACGCAGAATCAGTGTATATTGTAACGCGCTGTCCCGACGCTAAATTACACGCTTCCGTGAGGGCGACCAGTTCGGCAAGCTGGGCTGAACATGGCTGTGGAATTGCCTCAGCTTTTTCCACCACAAATTCAGAACCTTGTGCTCTGACAACGGCATATCCTGCAGACAAAGTTTCTCCTACTCGATAGCATGAGCCATCGGTCCAGTACTCCAAGTCAGCTTCAGGCAATGGGAGAGCCTGAAGGTCCAACCTGAGCTTAGAGTACTTTTCTGCTTCCTCTACACAATTGTGCGGTTCACCATCGTCAGGGGTCGGCAAGGTTTCTGCGGGATTAACTGTGTGACATCTAGCCAGTGTAACATCTTCTTGTTCAAATAGACGGTAATAGTCTCTAATCCTTGACATTGTTAAAGTGTATTTGCCATGGTTCAGGAGGTTCCTAAGACTATGGTGACAAAGAATAGTTACCGGGTAACCCATAGTCAAGGCTGATGATTTTTCATACATCAGAGAAACTCCTGCCATTGCCCTGTAGCATGGGGCAAGACCCATCTCCACTTCTGAATAGGCTACAGAGTAATAGGCAATGGGCTGAGGGCTGGTTCCAATGCCCGTTGGTTGGGTAAGGACAGCACAAGCATGCTTCCCGTTTGTGGAGGAAGCGACGTATAACGCAAATTTCTTGGAATAATCTGGCAGTGCTAACGCTGGTGCTTCCTGCAATTTGTGTTTGATTGTGTCAAAGGCCAGATGACTTTCTCTTGTCCAGGTTAGATTTGAGTGCAGGCTGTCATTCCCTGTTTCCTTAATCATGGTCCTCAAAGGTGCGGTTATTTTGGTGTAGTCCTCGATCCATGCAGAACTATACCCTGTGATTCCCAGGAAGGTCATCATTTCTCTCACTGTTCTTGGTTTTGGAGCCTTTTGAATGGCCATCAAATGTTCATCAGAGATACTGCGGTGTCCGTGTGTTATAGATTGCCCTAGATAAATGACACGCTCTTGGCAATATTGCAACTTTTTCTGAGAAGCCTTATGCCCTTTTTCTGCTAAAATCTGTAATAGCTTGATTGAGTCTTCTTGGCAAGTCTTCTCGTCTGGGGCACACAGGATTATGTCGTCTACATACTGAATAACAGTACTGTGTAGCACCTCCCCTAATCCTGCTAAATCGTTTTTTAGAACCTGATTAAATACATGTGGACTGTGCTTGAACCCTTGGGGCAGCCTGGTGTATTCAAAAGCCTGACCTTTGTATGTGAATCCAAATAAACCTTCACTTTCTGTACTCAGGGGGACAGAAAAGAACGCTCCACACAGATCGACCACGGTAAAGAATTTTGCCTCTGCTGGGATTTGTGTCAGTAACACATGTGGGTCTGGTACTTCTGCTGGGAAGTTAACAACCACTTCATTGACAGCTCGTAGATCATGCACCATGCGGTACGAACCATCCGGTTTCTTTACAGGTAGCAAAGGTGTATTGCTCTGGGGAGTTTGGGTTTTCTTCAAGACCCCCGCCTGTAAAAGGCCATTAATCTCAGGCTCGATCCCTTGAATTGCTGCTTCTTTCAATGGGTATTGTGGCTTCCAAGGAGGTTTAGTTCCTGGCTGAAGTTCAACCCTCACTGGCTGGGCTGATTTAACAAGTCCAATGTCTGTGCTGTGTTGGGCCCACAAATAATCAGGCACCTGTTGTAGCATTTCTTCTTCAGGATCTTTGTCTGGCTGGACAGGAAACATTGGTTCGTTTGTCAGTCTCACAGTCTGTGGGTGGCTCAACCCCTGGGCAGAAATCATAAGCTTAATGAATTGTCGATCTTTACTTAACCAGATAGCAGGGTTTTCTTTTGTTTCAACAAAGACGGCTCTTTCTGAGTCAGCCATCATCGCCCCTATATGCTTCTGTTTGTAATCTTCAGCAATCATCAAGGTCACATGTGGGATGCTTCCTTCAATTTTATGCTCTTGGTTCAGATAATCATCTCTGTTTATCTTCATAGCCGCTCCTTGTGGTCCCAAGATTATGCAGCCGGAACTGAGTTGAGTTTGTTCAGGTTGGTGTTTTAGCCAATCGTCTGGGTCAGATTTGGTGGCATCCTTCAAGTACTGGAGCGTACAGTGTGATTTGGTTTATTTTCCTGATTGTCTCCAGATCTTGCTCCTTCAGAGTATGTTCCTTTTTGCGATACAGTTCCACCTGATGTGCTACGTGGTCCATGTAGATATTCTTGGCCATGTTTCTCAGTCCCACTACTTCTGCCAGTTTGCTTCTGACTGACAAGGGCAATCCCTGCTGGATCTTTTCTCTCATAATAGATTGTTCCAGGAAACTTATGTCTGCATCTTTCCCTGTGATATCTCTCCACCGTTGATGTGCGCGGTTCACATAGGCTCTAGGGTTCTCAGCTTCTCTCATTGGTTCAATGTCAATATTGTCTGGATGAACATTGGTAGGATATGCGTCTCTCAAAGCTTTCCACACGCGTCCTCTGTTTGCTGCAAAGAGCTCTGGGTCGTATACTGCTGTGTCGACAAATCTTTGGAGCCCAGCTGACACCAGGATTTCTTCCATTGTAGACACACCCATCAGAGTTGCCAAAAGTTTTTTGATGTCTCCCATGCCAAGCTGTGTCCCTATAAGGGCCTCATCCATTTTTGAAGTCCATGGGTGACCTCCTTCCTGGATTACGGGCAATTTTTCCATTATTTGAGACATGTCCGTATTTGCCCATGGTTTGTATTCCAAATTCTGCCCTCTAACCAACACTGGGCAGTTTTTCGGTATTCTGCGCTTTGATTTCTTGCGTTCCTTTCGCTTTTCTTCTTGGATGTGAAAGAGTTTTTCCTTAATCCCTTCCTCCTGTCGGCAAAGGTCCTTCATCCTTCTCTCAAAGGAGCGCAGCTGTCTTTTATCACAGGCTGCTTGGGCCACACTTATTTCAGCTCCTAATTTTCCCTTTGATACACCGATAGATCTCAATTCATTGGTAATTCTGGTAACTTCTTCATCCATCTCGTCTATCATTTCTCTCCTGGGTGAGACTGTAGAGGAACCTCCAGCTTCTGTTCGTCGATATCCTCTTCCTCGTCTTCTCCACTGCTACTTGAACTGCTTTCGGTCTCATCTTTGCAGCTGACTTTTCTCCCTTGTCTTTCAGCTTTCGTCAACAACTTTCTGATTCGTAGGTCATATCCTCCGGCGCCCTGGTGTTCGTCACTAGAGCTCTGTCCATGGCCTGTTGACCTTTCCTTCTCTCCATGTTTTATCCTCGTCGTCTTTGATGTCTTTGCAAGGTTGACGGTCCTCTGGTTTGGGGATGATGACCTCTGTTTCTTACTTTTATGATCTGGTTGAAACACTATTCTTGTCGTGGCTTTCCCAGTCTCCAGTGTATTACGGTCATCGTCTTCCATACTGTATCGTCCATCAGAGATTATGATTGGCATTTGTGGATACAGACTAGTGAGCGTGTCTTTTCCCTCGTATGGTGGTGGAGTCACCACTGGAGACATGTGTGAAAATGGGGTGTTCATTTTGTCCGTAGGTTTCTCCGCTTCATTGTTTCTATCCAGGGCTTTCTCTTTTCTGTTTTGTGCACTTTTTTGCATCTTCTGTCCTTCCCTCTTGAATAGTTCTAAAACTGCTGTTTCTAATTGTCGTTTGTTCGTTCGGTTATAACCCCTTCTCCATGTCCTCTGTTCGGACTTATATGTGTTTATAAGCACCTCCATTTTAATTATAACCTCTGGATCAAACGTGCCTTCTTCTGGCCAGGGCTGATCGATGCGAGCCCATCTCTTACTCCATTTTTTGGACACTTTGCCAATTTCTTTTATCAATGGGTTGTTCTTCTCTATCATGGCCACTGGAGTAGACGGCTTGTCTGAAGCCATTTCCATGGTCGTTTTTACCAGTGGTTACAAATATGTATGAAACTAACCCTTAAACCAATTTATAAAACAATGTGTTCCTTAAATAACACACTTGTCTGTAATCTTACAAATGCACAATCAAACCAATCAATTAAATGAGTCGGCTAAACAATACCAACAACTTATCAAATGAATCAAATCAATGAATGAATGAATCAAAATAAGACAAAATGAATGAATTATCAAATAAAACAAAATCAATCAACGAACTCAAATTAATCAATGAATGAATCAAATAAAACAACTTCCAGTAATCAACAACTCAAATTAATCAATGAATGAATGACCAAATAAAACAAAATCAATCAACGAATCAAATGAATAATGAATGAATGAATCAAATAAAACAACTTCCAGTAATCAACAACTCAAATTAATCAATGAATGAATTATCAAATAAAACAAAATCAATCAACGAATCAAATCAATCAATGAATGAATGAATCAAATAAAACAACTTCCAGTAATCAACAACTCAAATTAATCAATGAATGAATTATCAAATAAAACAAAATCAATCAACGAATCAAATTAATCAATGAATGAATGAATCAAATAAAACAACTTCCAGTAATCAACAACTCAAATTAATCAATGAATGAATTATCAAATAAAACAAAATCAATCAACGAATCATATGAATCAATGAATGAATGAATCAAATAAAACAACTTCCAGTAATCAACAACTCAAATTAATCAATGAATGAATTATCAAATAAAACAAAATCAATCAACGAATCAAATGAATGAATGAATGAATCAAATAAAACAACTTCCAGTAATCAACAACTCAAATTAATCAATGAATGAATTATCAAATAAAACAAAATCAATCAACGAATCAAATGAATGAATGAATGAATCAAATAAAACAACTTCCAGTAATCAACAACTCAAATTAATCAATGAATGAATGACCAAATAAAACAAAATCAATCAACGAATCAAATGAATGAATGAATGAATCAAATAAAACAACTTCCAGTAATCAACAACTCAAATTAATCAATGAATGAATTATCAAATAAAACAAAATCAATCAACGAATCAAATGAATGAATGAATGAATGAATCAAATAAAACAACTTCCAGTAATCAACAACTCAAATTAATCAATGAATGAATTATCAAATAAAACAAAATCAATCAACGAATCAAATTAATCAATGAATGAATGAATCAAATAAAACAACTTCCAGTAATCAACAACTCAAATTAATCAATGAATGAATTATCAAATAAAACAAAATCAATCAACGAATCAAATGAATGAATGAATGAATCAAATAAAACAACTTCCAGTAATCAACAACTCAAATTAATCAATGAATGAATTATCAAATAAAACAAAATCAATCAACGAATCAAATGAATGAATGAATGAATCAAATAAAACAACTTCCAGTAATCAACAACTCAAATTAATCAATGAATGAATTATCAAATAAAACAAAATCAATCAACGAATCAAATAATCAATGAATGAATGAATCAAATAAAACAACTTCCAGTAATCAACAACTCAAATTAATCAATGAATGAATTATCAAATAAAACAAAATCAATCAACGAATCAAATTAATCAATGAATGAATGAATCAAATAAAACAACTTCCAGTAATCAACAACTCAAATTAATCAATGAATGAATTATCAAATAAAACAAAATCAATCAACGAATCATATGAATCAATGAATGAATGAATCAAATAAAACAACTTCCAGTAATCAACAACTCAAATTAATCAATGAATGAATTATCAAATAAAACAAAATCAATCAACGAATCAAATCAATCAATGAATGAATGAATCAAATAAAACAACTTCCAGTAATCAACAACTCAAATTAATCAATGAATGAATTATCAAATAAAACAAAATCAATCAACGAATCAAATTAATCAATGAATGAATGAATCAAATAAAACAACTTCCAGTAATCAACAACTCAAATTAATCAATGAATGAATTATCAAATAAAACAAAATCAATCAACGAATCAAATTAATCAATGAATGAATGAATCAAATAAAACAACTTCCAGTAATCAACAACTCAAATTAATCAATGAATGAATTATCAAATAAAACAAAATCAATCAACGAATCAAATGAATGAATGAATGAATCAAATAAAACAACTTCCAGTAATCAACAACTCAAATTAATCAATGAATGAATTATCAAATAAAACAAAATCAATCAACGAATCAAATCAATCAATGAATGAATGAATCAAATAAAACAACTTCCAGTAATCAACAACTCAAATTAATCAATGAATGAATTATCAAATAAAACAAAATCAATCAACGAATCAAATGAATATACTAGGGATTGCAACCCCTTTATTGCTGTATAACAGCTCAACTGTTTCTTATATGTTTCAGTATATCAATAGGTATGTGTGTATCAGGCTCAGCTTAAACCTGTGTGTGTGTGTGTGCGTGCGTGCGTGCGTGTGTGCGTGCGCGCGTGTGCGAGACAGAGAGAGAGAGAGAGAGAGAGAGAGAGAGAGAGAGAGAGAGAGAGAGAGAGAGAGAGAGAGAGAGAGAGAGAGAGAGAGAGAGAGAGAGAGAGAGAGAGAGCGGGGAGGGAGAGCGGGGAGGGAGAGCGGGGGAGGGTGAGAGGGGGAGGGTGAGAGAGGGGGTTTAACTGAGTATGGTTCTGACCTCAGATCCCTACTGGCCGTCCAAGGAATTGGTGCTTTGGCCTCGTTTCCTTGAATCTCACTCAGATTCCTACTGGCTGTCCAAGGAATTTGTTGTTTGGCCTTATTTTCTTGAATTTCACTAAAATAAAATATAAACAGTTATTTTCTTATTGAAGTCTGTATGAATGACCCAACCGAAATGAATGAGCCATATCAATCCTACAGTCATACAAGAACATGTAATGTTTATAGGGAAACGATTATAGGTGGCCCAGAAAACTGAGCCACACTTTGAAAAAAAGAAGAAGGATTAATAGCCTACATTCAGCCTAAAGCGCGCTGAAAACTAGATTTAAGTTATTAAACTTCTGTAAGATAAACCAAGAAGGTGAGCTCTACCTCTGGTTTAGTAGAGTAGGTTATTTCCTCGCATCACGTGGAAACAACCCATATGTTCCATAGAAAGAACAGAACAAAGGAGAGACCATGCCTCTCTCTTCATTTGCATACGAACAGACTAAAGGAGAGACCATGCTTCTCTCTTCATTTGCATACTAACAACCTCGTCATCGGGTTGGATTTACATTGCGGCTCAATGGCGACTCAAACTCTTGTAGTACTTACCCTGTACCTGTGGTACCTGTAGTACCACAAAGAACCACGAGGTCCACAAAGGGCTACGTATGCTAACAAGGCCTGCAATATCACAAAGAACCACCATCTGGTTCATGAAATAACCACGAGGTCCACAAAGGGCCCCAATTTACCACGTTGCTACCAAGGCCTACAGTATCACAAAGAACAACCACCACATGTGTACCATATACCATGTGTTCTGTAGTATCCTCCAAAGCCAATTTTACATAACATTTAATCACCAGTTTACACCCCCTTGGTTAAACTGACCAACACATTTACATTTACATTACATAAAACACAACTCCTAGTGGACTTTATTGCCACTTCTTCGCCCGTTACTCTGTACTAGAAATACCCCCCATAATCCCTATGGATCCCCGAAAATAACAAGCGTCCTTGCGAAAATTCTTTTCCCACTTTGAATCAATACGTTTTCAAAGCTACATAATCACTTTAACTCATCATTCGATTAAAGTGAGCGGCGTTTCTTCCATGAAAGCCTGGTTTTAGGTACTCGTAACCTGGTGTCTTATCTTAAGTCCTAGGATAGGTTTGTCTCATTCGAATCCACATCATTGATATGAAGACGGATTACCTGAGCCCAAGTAGTGGTTTCCCGCTACCTCTTCACTTTAACCAATCTGATAAGATTCTGGTTACCAGCTACTACGCGTTTCCTATGGGCATTAGGTATATTTGTATTTTAGCAAAAGGAAAAATACCAAACTACCTGGCCCCTAGTGTTATCACACAAACACATTGGGCTTAGTAGGAAAGGGGTCTTTTATAGTGGTACTTCCACTCGACGAAATATTAGTTTATAGTGGTCCTTCCACATTAACGTTTTACGTATTACTTCTTCAATACGGTTTTTATAGTGATGTTACTTTACCACTTTTAAATTTAGCGGACATGTAAAGTATTCTATTCCATCCAATAGACCCAAAGGTCTTTTTCGATTTGGTCAACCGTTAACCATAGCCTTAATCATAGTCAATATAAGCAGACGCACTTAAGCGCTCTGAGGAAGATGTTTAGAGCTTACCTCAAACCCAGCATGCGCGTACCGGTGCCCACGTGCGCTCGCTTCACCGACAGCAGCTGGTCAACAATCGTTTTAACCAAATCCTGTTCGTGACGCCAATATGTAGTATAATTTCTACTCGGTGGAATAAGAATCTTCTCAGAGGTCCGGATACTAAGTTCAAGATGTTTATTGAACAAAGCATCAAATTCATCTGTTGCAACGAGATGGAGCCTGCCGTGCCAATTCGCAGAACTGGCGACGCGCTCCTTTACCAAACTTTATATAGACAATAGTATCACAAAACATCCACTACTCCTAGTGGTCAAAGTAACAAACATCAACTTAATACTATCAGTGGCGTTTTCTCCCGGAGGCCAAGGACGTCGTCGGGAGGCTTGACGTCATGAGAGGAGCGGCAGCTGATTGGTCACTTCATTTGGTCACTTCATGACCAAAACCCAACATTATTACCGGACATTTTGTAATTTTTACCCACTAAAAAACGGTAAATACCGGCTAACGGAAACCTTGATATGTATATATATACGTATGTATGTATATATACGTATGTATGTATATATATATATGTATATATATACACATCAGTGGCGTTTTCTCCCGGAGGCCAAGGGAAGCCAGGCTTCCCCTGTTTTTTCGGATTGTAGTTATAATTTTAATACATTTTAAAATTATAATTTTTTTTAAAAATTCGGTAATTCTCCTTTGCTGTGTCACACAGCAAAGGAGAATTACCGATTTTTTTTTATTTTAATTTAAAAAATGTAGGAGAGACGGTCCGGCAGCAACACACTGCATCTGCATACATTCATCCACGCGTATATCTCCCAGCGGTTAGGACCTGTTGCTACTACACACATGTCAATCGTCATTTCTGGATCTATTGTTACCGTCACGAGGGAAATAGGATGCGCCTCCTGCAGTGGTTAAATTTGTGCAATCTGAGTATTTGTTACTTAGTGATTTTGTCGGGTCAAACTTTGCAAAACCATTACTCTGTCCCGGAGCTGTCCTCATCATCATTAGACACCCGGCCACACTGTTAGTCATCTTCCTAGACATGATTGGGGGTGCATGAGATAATGTTGGCATTATGGAACAGACATAAACAATTCGATTTACCAGTTGATCTCGTATTATTAGCATATCTCCACCACATATTGGCGGTGTACGTGTGCCTACGATCAGAATGATATAGTATGTCATGTGTGTTAGGGCGACGTGCTCTCGTAAGGTGTGTCTTAGTCAGGTCGTCTGTTGTAGGGAGGCGTTCTGCCTCTCCCACCCTAGGATAGGACCTACAATAAGAATGGTTAGCACAATTAAACAAAGCAATGTTCCCCCAAGGCCACGAAGCCTGTGGAACAGATGCCACAGACGTTGTTTCTCTCCTTCCGTCGTTGGTCTTGTAGGTCGCATAAAATAAAAAATAATAAAATAATGAGAAAAATAAGAATAATAAGAATAAAAAGAATAATTCAATAATAACAAATATGGGTTCACAGGGATCCACGGACGACGCAATTACCATGGCCCTCCACACTGCCCTATCCTACCTGGAGGGAAATAACTGTTATGTGCGAATGCTGTTTGTGGACTACAGCTCAGCGTTCAACACGATAGTTCCTGCCAAGCTCGACACCAAGCTTAGAGGTCTAGGCGTGCCCCCATCCACGTGCAGCTGGATACTGGACCTCCTGTCGGACCGCCACCAGGTGGTGAGGATGGGCAGCACCACCTCAGAGCCACTGACCCTCAACATGGATGCCCCCCAGGGATGCATGCTGAGCCCTCTCCTCTACTCCCTCTACACCCACGACTGCATGGCTATGCACAGCTCCAATGTCATCATCAAGTTTGCTGACGACACGACAGTGATGGGCCTGATCGCCGGCGACGACGAGACAGCCTACAGGGAGGAGGTCGGATCGCTGGAGCAGTGGTGCCAGGAGAACAGCCTCGCCCTCAACGTCAAGAAGACCAAGGAGCTGATCGTGGACTACAGAAAGCAGAGAGGAGAGCACAGCCCTATCTCCATCGACGGTGTTGCAGTAGAGAGGGTCAGCGGCTTCAAGTTCCTCGGCGTGCACATCTCCGAGGACCTCACATGGTCCACGCACACCACACACGTGGTGAAAAGGGCCCAACAATGCCTGTATTTCCTCAGGCGTCTGAGAAAATTCAGCATGGGCCCCCGCATCCTGAGAACATTCGATACCGGCACCATGGAGAGTGTTCTTACAGGGTGTATCACCGCCTGGTACGGGAACTGCACCGCACTCGAGTGCAGAGCGCTTCAAAGGGTGGTGCGGACGGCCCAGTATATCGTTGGAGGTGATCTCCCCTCCCTCCTGGATATATACAACCAGCGGTGCATGGCCAAGGCCAAACGCATCATAAAGACATTGCCCACCCCAGCCACGAACTGTACTCACTGTTACGTCAGGCAAGCGATACCGCAGTATCAAGTGCCGTACAAATAGACTCAGAGAAAGCTTCCACAGTCAGGCCATCAGGCTGCTGAACAAGGGCGTATAGCATATAACAATGTATATTTTATTACATTGATTTATATATACATATTGCTCTTTTTCTGTGCCGATATATTGCATTTTATAAATTGCATTTTTATTTTAAATATTTAACTTTATACAGTTGTTGTTTTTTTTAAACTTATTTTATTCTATTCTGTTTTTATTTGATTTGATCTAATTTTTATAACTGCTGTCTGTCGTCGGGTTTTGCACATAAGATTTTCACTCACTGCTTTATACTTGTGTAAACTGTGAAGTGACAATAAACTTGACTAGACTTGACTTGACTCCATCACCGTACGTGACTCCACACAAGTAAAACATTGGATGTTTTAAGTAACCTGACCAACTAAGGTGATATTTTACCTTTTGTGATGCCTGACTATGCAGATGTATTGAATTGTTATGAATCATTAAAATCATCAATGAAGTGTTTTTTTACATTAGTTTAATTGTTGTGTGATAATTATGTTGATAATAATCAAAAGTGAGGAGATCATATGTTGTCCCTTCTGAAGTCAAGTCAAGTTTATTGTCACATCAAACACATCTTGGTGTCGAGTTGGCAGGAACTATTGTGTTGAACGCTGAGCTGTAGTCCACAAACAGCATCCGCACATAACAGTTCTTTCCCTCCAGGTGGGAAAGGGCAGTGTGGAGGGCCATGGCATTCACGGCATGTCACCATGGCATGTGGATCTGTTTTGACGATATGCAAATTGCCATGGGTCCAGCAAATAAAGTCCTTGACCAACCTCTCGAAGCATTTGCTGACAATAAAGGTGAGGGCTACAGGTCTATAGTCGTTCAGGCCTGTTACCTTGGGTTGTTTAGGGACAGGCACGATGGTGGACATTTTGAAGACCGTGGGAACAACAGCCTGGGACAGGGAGAGGTTGAAGAGGTCTGCAAAGACTCCTGCGATCTGGTCTGCGCATGTTAACATCGCCGTTAATCCACGGTTTCTGGTTGGGATATATCCAAACCGACTCGGTCGGAACAACGTCATCTATGCACTTCTTGATGAACCCGGTGACCGAGGATCCGCTCGCCCCGTGTGTTGCTCGTTATGTGTTGGTAGAACTTCGGGAGAACCTTCTTCAGGTTCTCCTTGTTGAAGTCCCCACCGCCACGATGAGAGCAGCCTCAGGTGTGCCGACTCCTGTTCGCTGATAGCCCGTACAGTTCCTTCAGCGCTGGGTCCGTGTTGGCTTGTGGGGAATGTAAACAGTGGTCACGGTTACCGCTGTAAACTCCCGAGGTAGCCAGAATGGAAGGCACATAAGCATCAGGTACTCCAGGTCCGGGGAACAGAAAGACTTGAGGGGATGTACATGACTTTGGTTGCACCAAGATCTGTTTATCATGAGACATACCCCCCCAACACTAGTTGCTGGAGAGAGCCTTTGTTCTGTCCACCCGGTGGACGGAAAATCCCGTCGGCTCGATAGCTGCGTCGGTAACCCCCTCCAAGTGGACTGCCCCTAAGACACTGTCTTTAACTTCAATGATGCACGTCTTGACCACCTGGCTCCACCACCCCCATCTCCAGCACGGAGACAGAGGAACTCCCGTGCAGGCAGAGGAAGCCAGAGGTGTTGAACCAGGAGCGGCCAAGTCTTTGATCTAGCTCAATAGTTGTATGACAACCCCCCCTCAACAGCTGTAGGCTGCAACAGCCACTGTCCCCCGCTGTGAGATAAACATTACAGTTGGTCAAACAGGATAAGGACAAGACAAGACCCCTCAGGACAATAGGACAAACGGGTGATAGGGAGAACTACATTTGCATTCTCTACAAGAACCCTGAGGTCAATAAACAGAGTGATAGAAGGGACAACATGATTTTTCCTTTACAGGCTCCCGACAAAGCTTTGTCTGTTTGTCTGACTGTCTGTCCATATGTCTGTTTGGCCACTTGTCTACTTGTATTTGTTCATTGTATTCTATGATCAAACTAAAAGAGTTCATGTGTGTCAGTCCCTATTGATTGATAATTCACCTGCTTATTCACATAGATTTCCACCACAGCGTGGTCTTCAAATTCTGCTTGAAAACAGGAAGTAGAATCCACGTGTTTAATATATAATATATCTCAGAGGCAACTCCCATTAATCGCTGCCTGCTCTTACAGCGGGCTGTAGATCTTTACTTTCACTTTGACATCGAGTCATTTAAGAGACACAGACCCATACGGACTTCCAACGCATCAATATCGTAGCAACTGAATGTAAGTACATACTAGTCAAGAATGTATTTGTCAAGAATTTGAATTATTCAAGAAATGGTTGTCTAGTTTTTTCTTACTTAACCCCAGTGGTGTTTAGTAACGACTTACAGGTAACAAGCATGTTGTTTTTAAACTGTGCTTCTCTCTTTACTCGAGTTCATTTTCAAGCCAGTAATCCACTGTATTTGTGTATGATCATTTAGATTTAACTTCTAAAGCTAGATTTCTCCTAACTATTTTTCCCTCCTACTTAAAAGTTAAACTAGCGATGGGGAACACAGTGGCTCCTGCAGCTGAATCCACTTCAACAGAAGAAACCAAACTAAAGTGAGTAGTGGTGGAAATGAGTCTATTCTATATATCTTATCTGACTCTCTGGTGTCCAAATCAATATGTACGACCTATTTACACATTTATTTACATGAATTCATCCAGGCCCATTTCTGTAGTAAATAAATATGTGTCATTGCAGCTAGCGTACTACACTGTGCAAGCTTCTTGCAGTAACAATGATGTTTTATAAGACGGTTTTGGACATGAATTAAATGTAACTCCCAGATAAAAACAACAACACTGACGTTAAATGGGCTATCAATCATTTGTTTTCTTATTCTTCAGGATGGAATCCAAATGTATTGAAGATATTACCAGGGCCCTGGAGAACAAAGACACACAATTAGCTGCATCAATAACCCAAAAGTATTTGAAAGATCTAAATAGTATTCCACTGAACATTGCTGTCACAGGAGAGAGTGGATCTGGAAAGTCCTCTTTTGTTAATGCCTTCAGGGGAATAGACCACGAAGATGAGAGAGCGGCCCCTACTGGTGTTGTGGAAACTACCATGAAGACTGAGCCTTACCCACATCCACAATACCCAAATGTTACATTATGGGATCTCCCAGGAATCGGAACCCCCAATTTCACAGCTCATCAGTACCTGAAGCAAGTCGAGTTTGAAAAGTTTGATTTTTTCATCATCATATCAGCTGGACGCTTCAGAGAGAATGATGCCAAGCTAGCTCAGGAGATCAAGAAAATGGGCAAGAGTTTCTACTTTGTCCACGCTAAGATTGACAACGATCTACATGCTGCGGAACTGTCCCAGAGGGAGTACAACCAAGAAAATACACTCCAGAAAATCAGGGAAAATTGCATTCAAGGTTCGCTTTTTGTGTGTACTGTAAATATGAAATATTTCAATTATTTAAAGGAGCACTGCTCAATGTTTCAGTATAAAACATGTTGTATATGTTTCAAAATGATATAATAGAAATAGCACTCAATGATGTTTTTAAAATCATTTTATAGAAGAGAAAAGCTAATTAGATTGGCTATGCGTAGTCCTAGTACAGTCCAGTACGTACAGTTTAACATGTATTCCCACACTCCTTTCTGACCACATTAAGTTCCTTCTGTAATCCCTTTCCAACAGGACTTGAAAAACAAGGTGTGACGTCTCCTCAGGTCTTCCTGGTCTCCAACTTTGATCTTCATTTGTACGACTTCCCTACCCTCCAGGAGACCATGGAGAGAGACCTTCCATCACACAAGAGAGATGTTCTGATCTTGGCCATTCCCAACATCTGCAAAAGCAACATTCAGAAAAAGAAAGAGGTTTTCCATTCAAGAATTAAGTTCTATGCCTTAACATCTGGAGCTATAGCAGCTGTACCTATCCCAGGGCTTTCCATTGCTGCTGATGTAGGAATTCTGGTCGTTGTTCTTAGAGAGTATTTGTTTGGGTTTGGTCTTGATAAAAAGTCGCTGGAAAAACTTTCCAGGGACACAAATAAGCCTTTAGATGATCTAAATGCAGTCTTGAAATATATTTGTTCTGGAAAGGAGATAACGAAAGACCTTGTTTTATTAATGCTGCGTTCTATGAGCCTTACTGCGCTATGTGTTGCAGCAGAGGAAGGTCTCAGATGGATTCCTTTTGTTGGACTCCCAGCAGCGGCTGGACTTTCTTTCGGTGCCATTTACATGTTTTTGAGTTATGTTCTCGACAGCTTAGCTGTTGATGCAGAAAATGTTCTGAAGAAGGCATTAGACATTCAGTAAGGCCTGGTAATGCTGTAGCCTTTAGCGGTGAGCTAACTGAACAAGGAACGTTCAATAATGCAATTGGGGAGACACTAATTCAACAGTAAGTAATATTAAGTGTGTTTGCTCATGTTGTTTATTTTATTAATGTTGAAACATGACATTGGGAAAAAGTTGTTTTTTAATGGGCATGCCATGTCCAGGCCTGTCTGATCCACAGCAGAGCTAACAGGGCTAACAGGGCTAACAGAGCTAACAGGGCTAACAGAGCTAACAGGGCTAACAGGGCTAACAGGGCTAACAGAGCTAACAGGGCTAACGGGGCTAACGGGGCCCGCGGCTACGAGAGGTCCCTGAACACAAAAGGCCACTTGTAATATTAATAAACATAACAATAAACATATCTTTTAACAGGACATAACCTGACCTAACAGTCACTCTCAGTCAGAGAGTGGAGGACAGAGCTCATTCATTTTTGTATATTTCACGCTACCAGATTCCAGCTTTACAACAATCACAGCTACCATAATGGATAAGATTTTAACATTAATTAGTCTTTCTCTTTTATCTCATCCATATCATAATACGTTTAAATGACTTGTTGTGTATATGTTCTTTCTTTCCAAGCCAAGAAGAGATGTTTCTTATATTAACTGTTTCATTTTGGATCACCTAAAATGTCCTCTAACCAGTTTGTCATGCATTTATATTATATTCACAACCCCACATATATGTAATATTTAACCCCACACATTCACACACATAAACACAAGTACATTAAGTATTTCACACTCTGAGTCGTGATTAATCACAGCCTGTTTTATAAATGTATTCAATCAAACCCTTTTATAGTTTGATAGCCTTGTAATTACTGAGTCATTAAATGCTTGGTTTTAGAGCTAGATAGATAATTAATACATGGATTGGAATACAAATAATAAATGATAATAGCCTCATATAAAAGTGGTGGGGTCTCTGTTCACTGCGTCTGTCTCTGTAGGTTACTAACCATAGACTGTAGACCTGCAATAAATATAGAGATATATATAAAGTATAAATAATATATAAAGAGATGAAGTCTGTATTTGCATATCGCGATGCGGCCGCTAGGGGGCGCTGACTGCTTATGAAACGCTTTAGGTCAGGAAAAAGAGGAGTAATCCAGCTATTCAGTTGGGACTATCCTGAGATAAACGTCTCAATGTCGTCTATTACATTAATTGACTCTGGATTAAAACAAATGCTATTAAACTGACATGGATTAATATTGATCTTCCCAATATTAGTCTTTCTTTCTGTAAAATAATTAAATGTGTAGCCTTATAATGCAGGTCATTCTGCCGACCGTAGTTTGCGATGCGCTGCGGACGACAGCGTCTTTTGACGGGATTATGATGTCCGAAGGTGGAGCAAAACACGTGAAGCGGATGAGCTTAATCCGTCGGTCTTTGGGGTAGATGGAGATGACTGACGGCTTGCATAGAGGACCACTTTGCCTTCGTGTGCGTTCTTGTCAAATGTATCAGCGGATGAGTGGGTAGCTGTGGACGGTGCGCTCCGTTTAACAACGTCTTTACACAGATCCACTTCATATGTTTGATGTAAAAGAGAAAGCCAACGGGGGACAATGGGGACACTTCTGCTGCACATTGGTAAGCTTTATTTACTGTCCACCTTCCACTGAACATTTGTTTGGCTAAAGTTTGAACCAGTGCCCTCAACTTTCCCCTCTCCTCCCTGCTCCCTAACCCTCCATCTCCTCCTCTCCCCCTCCCTCTCCTCCTCCTCCTCTCCTCCTCTCCCCCTCCATCTCCTCCTCTCCTTCTCTCTCTCCCCCTCCATCTCCTCCTCTCCTCCTCTCCCCCTCCATCTCCTCCTCTCCTTCTCTCTCTCCCCCTTCATCTACTCCTCTCCTCCTCTCCCCCTTCATCTTCTCTTCTTCTCCTCTCCCCCTCCATCTTCTCCTCCTCTCCCCCTCTATCTACTCCTCTCCTCCTCTCCCCCTCCATCTCCTCCTCTCCTCCTCTTCCCCTCCATCTCCTCCTCTCCCCCTCCATCTCCTCCTCTCTTCTCCTCTTCCCCTCCATCTCCTCCTCTCCTCCTCTCCCCCTCCATCTCCTCCTCTCCTCCTCTTCCCCTCCATCTCCTCCTTTCCTTCTCTCCCCCTCCATCTTCTCCTCTCCTTCTCTCCCCCTTCATCTACTCCTCTCCTCCTCTCCCCCTCCATCTCCTCCTCTCCCCCTCCATCTACTCCTCTCCCCCTCCATCTTCTCCTCTCCTCCTCTCCTCCTCTCCTCCTCTCCTCCTCTCCTCCTCCATCTCCTCCTCTCCCCCTCCATCTTCTCCTCTCCTCCTCTCCCCCTTCATCTCATCCTCTCCTCCTCTCCCCTCCATCACCTCCTCTCCTCCTCTCCCCCTCCATCTCCTCCTCTCCTCCTCTAACCCTCTATCTACTCCTCCCCCTCCTCCTATTCTCTCCTCTCCTCCTCAGTGATAGCCAGCCTCGTGTCGGAGTTATCCGGCGCAACTGCAGCGAGAAAACAAGCTGAAGGTAACCCGGGCAACCAGGTCAACATCCAGTCCTCAGGTCATGAGGACTGGCACATGAAATAGTGGATGACCCTCTCACCCCAACCATGGACTGTTTTCCCTCCTCCCCTCCGGGAGGCGCTATAGAAACCTCTGTTCCAAGTCAAGCAGGCTTAGGAACAGCTTCTTCCCCTCAGCTGTCATCTCCCTGAACTCTGCACCATGAAGACAGCCCCCCCCCCCCTTCTGCACCCCCCCTTGCTGCCCCTCCCCCCCTGCTGCTGCACCCCCCCTGCTCACGCCCCTGCCCCCCCCCCCCTGCTCACGCCCCTGCCCCCCTTCTGCTGCCCCCCCCCCCTGCCCGCCCCCCTGCCCGCCCTGCCCCCCCCCTGCTCACGCCCCATATACATTTAGATCTATATATTTGTATCCTGCTTTCAATAATAGCATATCCCTGATCACTACGTTAAATGATCACTTACCTGTATATACATACACCTGTTATTATGCTCATATCACATCTATGCCTAGACTGTCTGTTAACCTGTACATTTAAACTGTAAATTATATTATATTACCATGCACTTTACTGCAACATTTGCACTCTGGTTAGATGCTAAATTATTTTCGCTGTACTGTACTTGTGCTGTGAAATGACAATCAATTGGAATCTAATCTAATCTAATCTAATGACATAGTAATAATTAAGTACGGCCAACGTGAGCGTTTAAAAGTCAGCCGTTGCTTGTGTTTCTTCTGCGTGGTAATACTTGGTTGAGAGGGAGGTGAGCGATAGGTGAGGAGGCCCGTATGCCCTGACGTTGACAGAAGCTGTGCGTTGTGTCCCTCTTGCCGGGTGGTTCCCAGTGAAGAACAACTCTGGGGTGAGTCCGGCCGGGCAGTGCGGGGACCGGGTGAAGGAGCAGAGCGGCGGCTCCTTCACTTCACCCAACTACCCTGAGAAGTACCCGGCCGACAGAGAGTGTGTCTACATCATAGAAGGTGAGGCTGCCTGTGGTGGTGGTGGTTGTGGTGGTGGTGGTGGTGTGGTGGTGGTGGTGTGGTGGTGGTGGTGGTGGTGGTGGTGTGGTGTGTGGTGGTGGTGGTGGTGGTGGTGGTGGTGGTGGTTGTGTTTGAGGTTGAGGTAAAGGTGTATTGTGTAGTATGAGTCTCTTGTATGGATGAGCAACTTAATGTGTGTTTTACTGGGGACACACGCTCTCAAACGCCCCCCTCGCCCCCTCTCCCTCTCACCCCTCTCTCTCTCTCCCCTCTGTCTCTCTCTTTCTCACCTGTCTCCCCCTCTCTCTCCCCCTCTCGCTCTCTCTCACCCCCTCTCTCTCTCTCTCTCACCCCGTCTCCGCTTCTCTCTCTCCCCCCCTCTCTCTCTCTCACCCCCCTCTCTCTCTCTCTCTCATACCCCCTCTCTCTCTCTCTCTCACTCCCCCTCTCTCCCTATCTCTCACCCCCCCTCTCTCACCCCCCTCTCCCCTCTCTATCCCCTCTCTGTCTCTCTAACACCCCTCTCTCTCTCTCTCATCCCCCTCTCTCTCTCTTTCCCCTCTCTCTCTCTCTATCTCTCTCTCTAACACCCCTCTCTCTCTCTCTCTCTCTCTCTCTCTCTCTCTCTCTCTCTCTCTCTCTCTCTCTCTCTCTCTCTCTCTCTCTCTCTCTCTCTCTCTCTCTCTCTCCCCTCTCACCCCCTTCTCTCTCCCCTCTCTCTCTCTCTCTCTCTCTCTCTCTCTCTCTCTCTCTCTCTCTCTCTCTCTCTCTCTCTCTCTCTCTCTCTCTCTCTCTCTCTCTCTCTCTCTCTCTCTCTCTCCCCCCCTCTCTCCCTCTCTAGCGTCTCCGCGGCAGTGCATTGACCTGTTCTTCGAGGAGCTCTACTCCATCGAGCCGTCCTGGGACTGTAAGTTCGACCACATCGAGGTGCGTGACGGGCCCTTCGGCTTCTCCCCCATCATCGGCCGCCACTGCGGCCGGCGGAGTCCGTCCTACGTCCGCTCCAGCGGCCGCTACCTCTACATCAAGTTTGTGTCGGACGGCGAGCTGGAGGCCATCGGCTTCTCGGCCCGGTACAACTTCACACGAGGTGAGGGGTGAAGAGGATGCATCGTCATGGCGAGAGAGTTGTAAGGGATGGAGAGAGACAGGGGGGAGAGTGAGAGAGAAAGAGAGGTGAGAGGGAGTTAGAGATACACAGAGACAGAGGGAGAGAGAGAGAGAGAGAGAGAGAGAGAGAGAGAGAGAGAGAGAGAGAGAGAGAGAGAGAGAGAGAGAGAGAGAGAGAGTGAGAGAGAGAGAGAGAGAGAGAGAGAGAGAGAGAGAGAGAGAGTGAAATAGAGAAAGAGGGACGGAAAGATAGACAGAGATAGGGGAGAGAGAGAGAGAGAGAGAGAGAGTGAAAGAGAGGTGAGAGGGAGGGAGAGATAGACAGAGACAGGGGAGAGAGAGAGTGAAAGAGAGGTGAGAGGGAGGGAGAGATAGGCAGAGACAGGGGAGAGGGAGAGGAGAGAGAGACAGCGTGTGGAAGGTGGGTGAAAGAGGAGAGAGAGAGAGGTAGAATGAGAGGAGAGGTCATTTCAGAGATGATTCCTATTGCTCCCCTACTGTGCTACAGAGAGATGTAGCATCCCTGGGCCTCTCCTCCTCTATCTGCCTCCTTCTCTTTCTTCTGAGGCATCCCTTCGAGGTCATCATACCTCGGTCAGGTTTACCTTTGCTGGTTCTAAGCTGAGGCAGAAATACACAAAAATAGCAGAAATGTTCCAAATTCAGAGAGTAGTAAAGATTTTTGTAGTTTTTACTTGTTTAGTATAATACAATTTTTGTAGTTTTTACTAGTGTATTATAAAACTATTTTGTAGTTTTTACTTGTTTAGTATAATACTATTTTTTATAGTTTTTACTAGTGTAGTATAAAACTAGGTTTGTAGTTTTTACTAGTGTAGTATAAAACTAGGTTTGTAGTTTTTACTAGTGTAGTATAAAACTAGACACACACACACACACACACACACACACACACACTCAGGGGAACAGAGCTTGTCTGATGGGAGGCGGCTTAAAGGGAGACCCAGAGACTTTATTACCAGCACATTTTTACAAGCCACCTCCATCGACCAGAGGACGGACAATCTGTCCCTCTCTCCTCTCCCTCTCTCATCTGCCCTTCTCTCCCCCTCTCTCCCTCTTTCCCTCCCTCTCTCCACCCCTCTCTCCCTCCATCTTTCCACCCCCCCTTTCCCTCTCTCCCTCCCTCTCTCGCCCTCTCTCCACCCCTCTCTCCCTCCATCTCTCCACCCCCCCTTTCCCTCTCTCGACCCCTCTCTCCCTCCCTCTCTTCACCTCTTTCTCCACCCATCTCCCCCTCTCTCCACCCCTCTCCCTCCATCTCTCCACCCCTCTCTCTCTCCCTCCCTCTCTCCACCCCTCTCTCTCTCCCTCCATCTCTCCACCCCTCTCTCTCCCTCCATCTCTCCACCCCTCTCTCTCTCCCTCCCTCTCTCCACCCCTCTCTCCCTCCATCTCTCCACCCCTCTCTCTCTCCCTCCCTCTCTCCACCCCTCTCTCTCTCCCTCCATCTCTCCACCCCTCTCTCTCCCTCCATCTCTCCACCCCTCTCTCTCTCCCTCCCTCTCTCCACCCCTCTCTCCCTCCATCTCTCCACCCCTCTCTCTCTCCCTCCCTCTCTCCACCCCTCCCCCCTCCATCTCTCCACCCCTCTCTCTCTCCCTCCCTCTCTCCACCCCTCTCCCTCCCTCTCTCCACCCCTCCCCCCTCCATCTCTCCCTCCATCTCTCCACCCCTCTCTCTCCCTCCCTCTCTCCACCCCTCCCCCTCCATCTCTCCACCCCTCTCTCCCTCCCTCTCTCCACCCCTCCCCCCTCCATCTCTCCTCCCCTGTCTCCCTCATCCTTCCATCATCCACTCACCCAGGCGTTTGTTTCTCTTCTATTTTGAATATCCTGTCTTTCTGACTGTGATTCACTACACGCTTGTGTTGTTGTCTTTGAGAAGGGATTTTGTTGGCTGGTGGATTAGACAAAGCAGGAGTTCATCTGTTAACTCACGAATGTCACGAGTCCTTGATGACTTCTTGCCAAATGATAATCTCCTACCTAGTTCCACTCATCATGAGGGAATACATTTCCTCTCACACACACACACACACACACACACACACACACACACTGACCAGCCAAAGGTAAAACCCGGGGTGGATTAACTACATGGAGGATTTGGATGATTGTTTTCATCTTTAATCTCAGCAGAGCTCATCATTTATTTTGTATAGCGTTTCATCAAACTAAACGCACCCTATTGAAAAAATATATATATTACGATCATATTATTATTAATATTAATATTATTATTATTATTATAATTATAATGATAGAGTTCTTAATGAATTCAACTGTCTTATACTACCTAACTGCTATGTTACGTTTCTATGTATTTATTTTTAACAAGACATGATTCAACAAGACATGATTACTGGTGGAAAGTAATCTGTGTTGGACTAAGACACCAGGATTAATAATCCATCTACAGATTTAGGGCTCAATCTTCCCTGTAACGTGTTACAAGGGGGAGAGAAGGGTAGGTGACAAAGAAAGGGGGAGAGAGAAGGGTGGGTGAGGAAGAGAGGGAGAGAGAAGGGTGGTGAGGAAGAGAGAAGGGTGGGTGAGGAAGAGAGGGAGAGAGAAGGGTAGGTGAGGAAGAGAGAAGGGTGGGTGAGGAAGAGAGGGAGAGAGAAGGGTGGTGAGGAAGAGAGAAGGGTAGGTGAGGAAGAGAGGGAGAGAGAAGGGTGGGTGAGGAAGAGAGGGAGAGAGAAGGGTGGGTGAGGAAGAGAGAAGGGTGGGTGAGGAAGAGAGGGAGAGAGAAGGGTGGGTGAGGAGAGAGAGGGGGTAGGAGAGGGGAGAGGAAGGGTAGGTGAGGAAGAGGGGAGAGAGAAGGGTAGGTGAGGAAGAGAGGGTGAGAGAGAGGGTGGGTGAGGAAGAGAGGGAGAGAGAAGGGTGGGTGAGGAAGAGAGAGAGAGGGTGGTGAGGAAGAGGGGAGAGAGAAGGGTAGGTGAGGAAGAGGGGGAGAGAAGGGTAGGTGAGGAAGAGAGAAGGGTGGGTGAGGAAGAGAGGGAGAGAGAAGGGTAGGTGAGGAAGAGAGGGAGAGAGAAGGGTGGGTGAGGAAGAGATGAAGAGAGGGCGGGGTGAGGAGGAGGGGCAAAGAGAGAAGGGTAGGGGAGGAAGAGAGAGGGCAAGAGAGAAGGGTAGGTGAGGAAGAGAGCCAGGCCCGGAAAGAGGTTCCGCCAGCGAGCGCCCGGTGGCCGGGTTAGCCACTGAGCCTGGTCGGGCATAGCCCGAAAAAGCAACGTGGCCACTTCTCCTTCCCGCGGACCCACCACCTACGGGAAGAACCGCTGGGGTCGGGTGCACTGCCAGTTAGGTGGCAGTGAAGGCAGGGGGCCTCGACGGACCAAACCCAGCCAACAGAGACTGGCTTTGGGGACGTGGAATGTCACCTCTCTGGGGGGGAAGGAGCCTGAGCTTGTGCGGGAGGTGGAGCGCTACCAATTACATCTGGTGGGGCATACCTCTACGCACAGCACTGGCTCTGGAACTAAACTCCTGGATAGGGGTTGGACTATTTCCTTCTCTGGAGTTGCTCAGGGTGTGAGGCACTGGGCGGGTGTGGGGATACACACAAGTCCCCGGCTGAGTGCCGCATTGTTGGAGTTTACCCCGGTTTGTGCCTATGCACCAAACAACAGTTCGTAATATCCCGCCTTCTTGCACACCCTGGATGGAGTCCTGCATGGGGCTCCTGAAGGGGACTCCATAGTCCTCCTGGGAGACGCACACGTGGGCAACGATGGGGAAACTTGAACTTGAACCGGAGTTGATTTTTGTAATTGGATTTCTGTGCTAGTCATGGATTGGCCATAACAAACACCATGTTCAAAAGTGTACATGGTACCAGAGTACCTTAGGCCGAAGGTCAATGATCGATTTTGTTATCGTGTCATCTGGCCTGAGGCCGCATGTTTTGGACACTCGGATGAAGAGAGGGGCAGAGCTGTCAACCGATCACCATCTGGTGATGAGTTGGGTAAGATGGCGGGGAAGCCTCTGGACAGACCTGGTAAGGCCAAACGTGTAGTGCGGGTGAACTGGAACGTCTGGTGGATGCCCCTGTCCGGGAGACCTTCAACTCCCACCCCCGGCAGAATTTTTCGGGCATCTCTGTGGAAGCTGGGGGCATTGAGCCAGAGTGGTCTTTGTTCAAAGCTTCTATTGCCGAAGCTGCGGTTGAGAGCTGTGGCCTCAAGGTCATTGGTGGGGGGGAAACCTTCGGATTGAGGGGCGGCAACCCTCGGACTTCGTGGTGGACACAGGTGGTCAGAGAAGCCGTCCGGCTGAAGAAGGAGGCCTTCCGGGCTATGTTATTCTGTGAGACTCCGGACTCAATTGCGAGGTATCGACAGGCCAAGAGGACGGCAGCCTCGGCTGTAGCGGAGGCAAAGCAGCAGGTGTGGGAGGAATTCGGAGAAGCCATGGAGAAAGACTTTCAGTCGCGCCAAAGCGTTTCTGGCAAACAATCCGGCTTCTCAGGAGGGGGAAGCGTGGATCCATCCAAGCTGTGTACAGTAAGGGTGGGACATTGCTGACCTCAACTGAGGAGGTGATCGGGCGGTGGAAAGAACACTTTGAGGAACTTCTTAACCCAACTACACCCTCAACGGTAGAGACAGAGCTGGAGGACGAAGGACGGCAAACATCAATCTCCCTGGAGGAAGTCACTACGGTAGTCAAACATCTCCGCAGTGGCAAAGCCCCAGGGGTTGATGAGATCCGTCCAGAAATGCTCAAGGCTCTGGGTGTTGAGGGGCTGTCATGGATGACACGTCTTTTCAACATTGTGTGGAAGTCTGGGACAGTGCCTGAGGGGATGGTGGTACCCCTGTTCAAAAAGGGTGACCAGAGGGTGTGTGCCAATTACAGGGGTATCACATTACTCAGCCTCTCTGGGAAAGTCTACTCCAAGGTGCTGGAAAGGAGGGTTCGGCCGATAGTCGAACCTCAGATTGAAGAAGAACAATGCGGATTCCGCCCTGGTCGTGGAACAATGGACCAGCTTTTCACTCTTGCAAGGATCCTGGAGGGGGCTTGGGAGTATTCCCATCCAGTCTACATGTGTTTTGTGGATTTGGGGAAGGCATATGATCGGGTCCCTCGGGAAATACTGTGGGGGGTGCTGCGGGAGTACGGGGTGCAGGGGTCACTATTGAGGGCCATCCAATCTCTGTACTCCCAAAGCAAGAGCTGTGTCCGGATTCTCGGTAGTAAGTCGGGCCTGTTCTCAGTGGGTGTTGGCCTCCGCCAGGGCTAGGCTTTGTCACCCATCCTGTTTGGGATTTTCATGGACAGGATTTCAAGGCGCAGTCATGGAGGGGAGGGGTTTCAGTATGGTGGGCTCAGGATTGAATCGCTGCTGTTTGCAGATGATGTGGTCCTGTTTGCGTCATCAGTATGTGACCTTCAGCACTCACTGGATCAGTTTGCAGCAGAGTGTGAAGCGGCTGGGATGATCAGCACCTCCAAATCTGAGGCCATGGTTCTTAGCAGGAAACTGGTGGATTGTTTACTCCAAGTAGGGAGGGAGTCCTTATCCCAAGTGAAGGAGTTCAAGTATCTAGTGGTCTTGTTCTCGACTGAGGGGAGGATGGAGCGTGAGATTGACAGGAGAATAGGTGCAGCAGGAGCGGTATTGGGTGCACTTTGGCGCACCGTTGTAACCAAAAGAGAGCTGAACCAGAAGGCAAAGCTCTCGATCTACCGATCAGTCTTCGTTCCTACCCTCACCTATGGCCATGAACAATGGGTAATGACCGAAAGGACGAGATCGCGAAAAGAAGCGGCTGAAATGAGTTTCCTCAGGAGGGTGGCTGGTATGTCCCTGAGGGATAAGGTGAGAAGCTCAGTCACTCGTGAGAGACTCGGAGTAGAGCCACTGCTCCTTCGCGTAGAAAGGAGCCAGTAGAGATGGTTTCGGGCATCTAGTAATGATGCTTCCTGGTCGCCTCCCAAGGGAGGTTTTCCAGGCACATTCAACTGGGAAGAGACCACGGGGCAGAACGAGGTACAGGTGGGGTGATTACATCTCCACACTGGCCTGGGAACGCCTCGGGATCCCCCAGTCAGAGCTAGTCGATGTTGCCAGGGAGAGGGATGTTTGGAGTCCCCTGCTGAAGCTGCTACCTCCGCGACCCGATTACGGATAAGTGGGAGAAGATGGGTGGATGGATGGATAATAGTAAATAGGGTCAACAGAGTGCTGTACAGCTGGCTGGAGTTTCAATGTGTCACGGGTTAGGTTTGGACCCAAATGCTGCACACGGACACCAAAGGCAGATAGTGATATTTATTGCAATAACCACACAGACAGGGACAGGCAGAGGCGTAGTCAGGGACGGGCGGTAGATCGGGAACCAGGCAGGGCAGACGAACCAGGCAGGGACAGGCAGAAGCGTAGTCAGGGACAGGCGGCAGATCGGGAACCAGGCAGGGACAGGCAGAGGCTTAGTCAGGGACAGGCAGTAGATCGGGAACCAGGCAGGGACAGGCGGAGGCGTAGTCAGGGACAGGCAGTAGATTGGGAACCAGGCAGGGCAGACGAACCAGGCAGGGACAGGCAGAAGCGTAGTCAAGGACAGGCGGCAGATCGGGAACCAGGCAGGGACAGGCAGAGAAGTAGTCAGGGACAGGCAGTAGATCGGGAACCAGGCAGGGACAGGCGGAGGCGTAGTCAGGGACAGGCAGTAGATCGGGAACCAGGCAGGGCAGACGAACCGGCAGGGACAGGCAGAGCCGTAGACGCGACAGGCAGCAGATCGGGAACCTGGCAGCGACAGGTGGACGCGTACTCAGGTACAGGCAGAGGATCAGGAACAGGAATCAGAACGCTGGAATGTCTGCATAGTCCGGATACGCTGGAGAGTCTGTGTCATCAGGAACAATCTCAAGTCAAGTCACGTCAAGTTTATTGTCACTTCACAGTTTACAGTGAGTATAAAGCAGTGAGTGAAAATCTTATGTGCAATACCAGACAACAGACAGCAGTTATAAAAATAAGATAAAAATTTATAAAAATAGAATAAAACAGAAAAGTGGCAAAGTATGAGTGTGCGGGCGTCGGCTTAAGTAGGCAGGTTGATTACAATCAACCTGCGAGTGTGGGGAAGACGTGGATGAGGGTTGATGCTGCCCTCAAGTGGAGGCATGGTGAATAGCCATTGTGACACAATGCAATGAAATGTAGGTTTTTTATCTTTGGTTGTGTAACTGTGTGTTACCTATGCTATCACATACAGTACATGGATGTACTGTTTTACTGGCTGACAGTCTCGCTGCTAACCTAACATATCTATCGCTGCGCTCTGTCTTCAGATCCAGATTTTAAAGCCCTTGGAGATCTCCCTCCCCTGCCTTGTGAGTATCAACTAACTGTCTGTGGGTCTGCAGTGTACTAGGCCCAGTATATTCTGTACATGTGTAGATGTTCTATGTAGCGGGGGCCCCAAAGGGCTATCATCATCCTCATCATCACCATCATCATCATCATCCTCATCATCAACAACAACTTTGTTTTGTTTATTTTATTGTACATATTTTTATTTTTATGGTGTTTTGAGATTTATACTGTGGGAGGGAATCAGAGTAAGTATTCCTATGTAGTTACAAATCCATTACAAATTCTTGTATCTTGTATCTTGTATCTTGTATCTTGTCACCTTCATATCCGTCATCTCCTCCTTTTTAGTCCCATCAGGGCCTGGTTACATATCTGCTTAGACCTCCTATGCTGCTATAGTGGCAGTACAACCCAGTGTGGTTGACTGAACGTTTTGTGTATCTCTGTTCTTCCCCTCTCCCCCAGTTTGTGACTTTGAGTTGGCCGGTCCTGAAGGCTTCGTGGAGTCGGCCCAGATATCGGTAGAGGGTCGGGCCCTGCAGACCGAGGCTGTGGACTGCAGGTGGTACATCCGGGCTCCGCCCAAAGCCAAGGTCAGCATGGGAGATTGTTCTGCCGTTGGCGGTGATGTGGTTGACGTTGGTGTCTTCTTCTGCATATTGCATGATTGTGCTTAAGTTGTACTTCTTGCACAGTTTTGTCAACACTGCATTCATTCCTGCACAGTAATAACACATCCAGCGTGTTAGGTGGTGGACAAGGTTTGGTGGAAACCAAGGTTCCACGGACCGGAATGAATGAATGCTAGATTAGAGTCGTATTCGTATGAAGTAGTATATAGTATAGTATAAAGTATAAAATATATAGTATAGTTTATAGTGTTGTTAGTATAGCATAGTGTAGTATAGTATAGTATTGTTGTTGAAATTCATACTATGGGAGGGAATGTGGAGTGAGCTTCCCATTGTACTGTGACACGTGTAAACAATAAGAATCCTGAATGTTGAATGTTGAGTGACACGACTCCTCCGGCTCCGCCCCCAGATCTACCTGCGTTTCCTGGAGTACGAGATGCACAACTCCAACGAGTGCAAGCGTAACTTCGTGGCGGTGTACGACGGCGGCGGCTCCGTGGAGCACCTGAAGAACAAGTTCTGCTCCACGGTGGCCAACGACGTGATGCTGGGCGGCTCCGTGGGCGTGGTCCGGCTTTGGGCCGACGAGGGCAGCCGCAAGAGTCGCTTCAAGATCCTCTTCACCACCTTCCACTCGCGTGAGTCGCGCCCGCGCAGGCCACCGTTAGCTCACGTGATGTTAGCCCATGGGAACGCTAGCTCTTAGCTCGCCTGTGGGTAGCTTGCGTGATGTACGTTTCTTTTCAGAGGGCGGTTGTTGTGCCCCCGCGCTCTAATTGATCCCAGGTGTTTCCCATCATAATCAGGCCGGCTGAGGCCAATGAACACCTGGGATCTACCCTACTTTAGGCTGTCGAAGACCGACGTCGGGGCTTGACCATTGCGCACCTTACTGAGAACCTTATGGCTCCCCATATTCTTTAAATCTTACCCCTTCGTGTTTTTATTGATGTTTTTATTGTGAACGGTATTTTTACTATTTAATATAGTGTTTTAGAATATTCCTACTGCGGAGGGAATGAGGAGTAAGCATTCCATTGGACTTGTTGCAAATACAAATATTGAGTCTTCAATCTTGTCAGACAGTCCCGCATTAAGTTTGGAACCGCTGTTGTTTTTGCTCTCCCCCTGCGTATTGGGTGCTAACTCTTTGTATTTTTCTTGCCTCACATTCACATCATGTCACATCCCTCTGGTTCAATCCCCCCGGTGCCGTCGGTGGGCAGCTCCTTGTGAGGGAGACACGTTCTTCTGCCACAGTAACATGTGCATCAACAACACGCTGGTGTGCAACGGGATCCAGAACTGTGTCTACCCCTGGGATGAGAACCACTGTAAAGGTAGTCCACTGAACCCTGCTGTATCCCCCCCGTGGCTCTCAATACTCTTATTTTTCTTTATTCTGTCATTTATTTTGGACATATATACTGTATATATACAGTATATATATATATACTGTATATATATATATATATATATACAGTATATATATATATATACAGTATATATTGCAGCTATTTCACTTATCTTCCTATTTTCCTTTTCTTTTTTTTCAATCGTGCTAAAACTATTCCTATTCATAGACAATTGGACAGACAGAGAGACAGACAGAAAGACAGACGACAGACAGCCAATTAACAAGGGGAAATGAAGGTGTTAAAGTGTTACCTCCCTGGTTGTACATATAGCCAGAAAAAGGATATAGCGTGTGATATGGCATTCACGTGATTGGCTGAGCTTTGCTCCCGTCCTCCTCCTATCAGAGAACAGGAAGGCGAGTATCCTGGACAACACCAACCTGACCATCATGGGCGTGACCTGTGGCCTGGTGCTTATCCTGCTTGTCATCTCCGTGGTCATCCAGGTCAAACAGCCACGCAAGAAGTACATCGTCCGCAGGTTGGGACTCTGGACATGCGTTTGTTCCATGACTTGAGATTCCTTGTTTTGTTTTGTTGTCTGAAATTGTTTCCGGAAAGATAACACTCTTAACAGAAGGTAAGAACAAAAATCCCCCTTTAACAACTACTGTTACTTAAAAAAAATGTTTTAATAAACTAACTTGGATTTCAAACTAGCAAACAACTAATTCAAACTAACAAACAACTAATTAGTTGTTCATTATTACAAAGTGCCAGTCAACCTTGTTCTTCTCATGAATCATTTTACAAATTGGTAACAAATAGGGTTTGCACTTCTATCCAAACATCTAAATTGAGTGGAAGATTGAAATGATCACCCAGACTTTTCGAAAGCTCTTCTGTCGTCCGTCCAGGGACGACTTCGACCCCGCCTTGCTGCAGCCGGGGTTGGAACCGCCGCACTACGAGCTCTGCACGCTGCGCCGCGGCCTGTCCTATGACATCCCCGACACTGATGACGCCGTCGCCGACGACGACCGCTTCCACAAGCTGCGCCATTCGTCCTCCCGCTGCATCCGTGACCACCACTGCGGCTCACAGCACGGGAGCCGCAGCAACCTGAGTCTGAGGGACTTGACCGATGGAGGCGGGGCTCTGGGTCTGGCTCCGCCCACTCCTCCTCCACCACCGCCGTTGCCCCCGGCCATGGCGTTGGCCCAGCAGTCGCCGCATGGCGGTCTGTCGCACCACACTGCGACATTGTGCCGCCGCAGTGTCATGGTGATGAACCACGATGAGGTGGGCGAGGAGGAGGACGAGGAGGAGGAAGAGGAAGAGGAGGAGGAGGAGGATGAGGAGCTGATGATAGAGGATGATGGCGTGCACCACAGAGCGCCACATCGTCACCACCACCCCGGGAAGCAGTTACACCACCAGGGCTTCTTCTCTGGCATGGAGTAAAGCTACGCCCTCCATAGCTTGTCCAACGATTTCTAGATGGAGGTGATGGAGGAGGAGGAGGAGGAGGAGGAGGAGGAGGAGGAGGAGAAAGAGGTGGTGGTGGTGGTGGTGGAGGAGGAGAAGAATAAATGTATCACATTCCTATTGATTCAGAACAGGCTGGCATGTGTTTCAAGTGTGTTCTTGAAAATGATTTTGATCTTCTGTTCTGGCGCTGTTGTCATGTGATGAGAGGCTGGTGGTTACTAACAGCAGAACAGAAACCTAACGTCCTAACCTGTAACCTGGTGGTATAATGACGTCATCATGTGTCACGTCCTAACCTGTAACCTGGTGGTATAATGACGTCATCATGTGTCACGTCCTAACCTGTAACCTGGTGGTATAATGACGTCATCATGTGTCACGTCCTAACCTGTAACCTGGTGGTATAATGACGTCATCATGTGTCACGTCCTAACCTGTAACCTGGTGGTATAATGACGTCATCATGTGTCACGTCCTAACCTGTAACCTGGTGGTATAATGACGTCATCATGTGTCACGTCCTAACCTGTAACCTGGTGGTATAATGACGTCATGTGTCACGTCCTAACCTGTAACCTGGTGGTATAATGACGTCATCATGTGTCACGTCCTAACCTGTAACCTGGTGGTATAATGACGTCATCATGTGTCACGTCCTAACCTGTAACCTGGTGGTATAATGACGTCATCATGTGTCACGTCCTAACCTGTAACCTGGTGGTATAATGATGTCATGTGTCACGTCCTAACCTGTAACCTGGTGGTATAATGACATCATGTGTCACGTCCTAACCTGTAACCTGGTGGTATAATGACGTCATCATGTGTCACGTCCTAACCTGTAACCTGGTGGTATAATGACGTCATCATGTGTCACGTCCTAACCTGTAACCTGGTGGTATAATGACGTCATCATGTGTCACGTCCTAACCTGTAACCTGGTGGTATAATGATGTCATGTGTCACGTCCTAACCTGTAACCTGGTGGTATAAAGACGTCATGTGTCACGTCCTAACCTGTAACCTGGTGGTATAATGACGTCATGTGTCACGTCCTAACCTGTAACCTGGTGGTATAATGACGTCATCATGTGTCACGTCCTAACCTGTAACCTGGTGGTATAATGACGTCATGTGTCACGTCCTAACCTGTAACCTGGTGGTATAATGACGTCATGTGTCACGTCCTAACCTGTAACCTGGTGGTATAATGACGTCATCATGTGTCACGTCCTAACCTGTAACCTGGTGGTATAATGACGTCATGTGTCACGTCCTAACCTGTAACCTGGTGGTATAATGACGTCATGTGTCACGTCCTAACCTGTAACCTGGTGGTATAATGACGTCATCATGTGTCACGTCCTAACCTGTAACCTGGTGGTATAATGACGTCATGTGTCACGTCCTAACCTGTAACCTGGTGGTATAATGACGTCATGTGTCACGTCCTAACCTGTAACCTGGTGGTATAATGACGTCATCATGTGTCACGTCCTAACCTGTAACCTGGTGGTATAATGACGTCATCATGTGTCACGTCCTAACCTGTAACCTGGTGGTATAATGACGTCATGTGTCACGTCCTAACCTGTAACCTGGTGGTATAATGATGTCATCATGTGTCACGTCCTAACCTGTAACCTGGTGGTATAATGACGTCATCATGTGTCACGTCCTAACCTGTAACCTGGTGGTATAATGACGTCATGTGTCACGTCCTAACCTGTAACCTGGTGGTATAATGACGTCATCATGTGTCACGTCCTAACCTGTAACCTGGTGGTATAATGACGTCATGTGTCACGTCCTAACCTGTAACCTGGTGGTATAAAGACGCCATGTGTCACGTCCTAACCTGTAACCTGGTGGTATAATGACGTCATGTGTCACGTCCTAACCTGTAACCTGGTGGTATAATGACGTCATGTGTCACGTCCTAACCTGTAACCTGGTGGTATAATGACGTCATGTGTCACGTCCTAACCTGTAACCTGGTGGTATAATGACGTCATGTGTCACGTCCTAACCTGTAACCTGGTGGTATAATGACGTCATGTGTCACGTCCTAACCTGTAACCTGGTGGTATAATGACGTCATGTGTCACGTCCTAACCTGTAACCTGGTGGTATAATGACGTCATGTGAGTGTATCGTAGTATCTGAGGGGTTCTGTCAACTTCCTCTGCTGTTATTTCCAAATATCTATGTTTGATGTTTATTACCTTTTATAACCTTGGAAAACAATGAATGATTGAATGACACGGACATCTATCCCCGTGACCCTGACATCTATCCCCGTGACCCTGACATCTATCCCCGTGACCCTGGCATCTATCCCCGTGACCCTGACATCTATCCCCGTGACCCTGACATCTATCCCCGTGACCCTGACATCTATCCCCGTGACCCTGACATCTATCCCCGTGACCCTGACATCTATCCCCGTGACCCTGACATCTATCCCCGTGACCCTGACATCTATCCCCGTGACCCTGACATCTATCCCCGTGACCCTGACATCTATCCCCGTGACCCTGACATCTATCCCCGTGACCCTGACATCTATCCCCGTGACCCAGTACTACAGTAATAGTACAGTAATAGTAGAGTTTAGTAGAGAGGGAAAGTAGAGCATAGGAACAGGAACACATTCTAAGGTCTACAGCCTTTGTCTCGTTTCTTTAAGTTGAAAATCATATGCACAAAAAATTGCACCAAAATGCATCCTATACTAATTAACTCTAACCCAGAGGTATTGATAATAGTTTCCCTGTACATATTCATATTAGTTGTGTGTATTTATTGATGTTTTGCATTTTTCATCTTGTTATTATATATGTTTTGCAATGTCCTAATATATAGTTTTTCTTCATTAAATTGTTATGTGTTCCCTTATATCAATGAGACTTGTATTTTTATTAAGGCTGTCAAAGTTAACGCGTTAACGCACGTCATTAATCTCAAGACTTTAACGCGCACTATTTATTTTTAACTCAAATGAATCATCGTATCCAGTTTAGACGACTCCTCCCTCAGTGTTTTCAGCGCGCATACGCACCTGGTAATGACCTGAGAGGCTCCTCCCCCAGTGTTTCACCTGGTAATGAACTGAGAGGCTCCTCCCCCAGTGTTTCACCTGGTAATGACCTGAGAGGCAGGCAGTAAGGCGTTAAACCAACAGGATGATGAGGAGACGCACCGAGGAGCGTTGGGCGGAACATTTCACTTTAACACATCGCGCTCCAAATATGATTGCGGCAGCAAAGAACCTTCCTTTGAGCATATGTCCTGTATATATGTATATATATATGTGTATATATATATGTGTATATATATGTGTGTATAGCACACATTAGACAGAGGGCCGGTGGTCTCACTCCCCGACTGTGGATGTGATGGGGCTTTAGCAAAGTGCCGTCAAATACTTGGACATTTCAAACACAGTCCTGCAAACACAGCGGAGCTGAAAGTCTGGCAGCAAGCCTCTCACGGGCAAAAGGAGGAGGAGCCAAGCCTCTCATGGGCAGAAGGAGGAGGAGCCAAGCCTCTCACGGGCAAAAGGAGGAGGAGCCAAGCCTCTCACGGGCAGAAGGAGGAGGAGCCAGCCTCTCAAGGGCAGAAGGAGGAGGAGCCAAGCCTCTCCCGGGCAGAAGGAGGAGGAGCCAAGCCTCTCACGGCAGAAGGAGGAGCCACTAAGCTAAGGGCAATACTAAGCACTCCCTGAGACCTTTTTAATCAGAAAAACTAAAATGAAAAGTAACAAATAAAATAATAAAAATCTTGATCTCTAACTGCATTTCATCCTTCCAGTCAAGTCAAGTCAAGTCAAGTTTATATAAGTTTATAGTCAAGTATAAAGCAGTGATGTGAAAATCTTGTGTGCAATACCCGACGACAGACAGCAGTTATAAAATAAGATAAAAAATAGATAACAATAGAATAAAAATAGAATAAAAAAATAAAAATGCAATTTATAAAATGCAAAATATCAGCACAGAAAAGAGCAATATCTATATATAAATCAATGTAATAAAATATACATTGTTATATGCTATACGCCCTTGTTCAGCAGCCTGATGGCCTGACTGTGGAAGCTATCTCTAAGCCTATTTGTACGGCACTTGATACTGCAGTATCGCCTGCCTGACGGTAACAGTGAGTACAGTTCGTGGCTGGGTGGGCAATGTCTTTTATGATTCGTTTGGCCTTGGCCACGCACCGCTGGTTGTATATATCCAGGAGGGAGGGGAGCTCGCCTCCAACGATATACTGGGACGTCCGCACAACCCTTTGAAGTGCTCTGCGCTCGAGTGCAGTGCAGTTCCCATACCAGGCGGTGATACACCCTGTAAGAACACTCTCGATGGTGCCGTTATAGAATGTTGTCAGGATGCGGGGGCCCATGCTGAATTTCTTCAGACGCCTGAGGAAATACAGGCGTTGTTGGGCCCTTTTCACCACGTGTGTGGTGTGCGTGGACCATGTGAGGTCCTCGGAGATGTGTGCGCCGAGGAACTTGAAGCTACTGACCCTCTCTACTGCAACACCGAGGAGATAGGGGCGTGCTCTCCTCTCTGCTTCCTGTAGTCCACGATCAGCTCCTTGGTCTTCTTGATGTTGAGGGCGAGGCTGTTCTCCTGGCACCACTGCTCCAGCGATCCAACCTCCTCCCTGTAGGCTGTCTCGTCGTTGCCGACGATCAGGCCCATCACTGTCGTGTCGTAAGCAAACTTGACGATGACATTGGAGCTGTGCATAGCCATGCAGTCTGGATACGTGTGTCATCGTGTCGTGCATTTGGGTTCACCTCCTAAGTCCCCGTTCCTCATTCTCCCCACGTCAACGCGTGACAGAATGAACCGGCCTAAGATGAACCCAGCCGACACCAAGTCATCACAGGGCCGTTTTTACGGGTTTGAGGGAACCCCAGCTGAAAGGTAGGGGCTGATCACCCGGATTAAGTCTAACTTGGCTATTGTTGAGGCGTGGTTAGCCGCTCCGCGGGTTCCAATTACTCATTTAGTTTTTCCTCCACCGTTACCATACGACCCTTGCACCTTTCCCTATGATGGGGTTAAGACCCGCTCGTCCTTCCTGACTTCCTCGCTGCCCCGGCGTGAGGACGCCACGCTGCCCCGGCGTGAGGACGGCGCACTTCCCTGGCGTGAGGACGCCGCGCTGCCGCGGCATCAGGACGCCGCGGCAGTGAGGACGCCGTGCTGCCGCGGCGTGAGGACGTTGCGCTGCCCCCTCTGAGGGGAAACCCCAGCTGAAAGGGAAGAGCGGATCACCCGGGACGCCCGGAATAAGGCTAACTTGGCGGTTATTCAGGCGTGGTTGGCCGCTCCGAAAGTTCCAATGACTTTCAGTTTTCCTCCACCGACCGCGCTGCCCCGGCGTGAGGACGCCGCGCTGCCCCCGCCTGCCGACGTCGCGCTGTTCCTGCTGGACGATGTCGCGCTGCCCCCGCTGGATGACGTTGCGCTGTCACCGCCGGACGACGTTGCGCTGGCCCCGCCGGACGACGTCGCGCTGCCCCCGCCTGACGACGTCATACTGTTCCCGCTGGACGACGTCGCTGGACGACGTTGCGCTGTTCCCGCTGGACGACGTCGCGCTGCCCCCGCCTGACGACGTTGTGCTGTCCCCAAGTGACGACGTCGCGCTGTTCCCCCTGGACGACGTCGCGCCTGACGACGTCGTGAGGTCTCCAACCGACGACGTCGCGCTGCCCCAGCTGGACGACGTTGCGCTGTCCCCGCCTGACGACGTCGCGCTGTCCCTGCCTGACGATGTCGCGCTGCCCCCGCCGGACGACGTCGCGCTGCCCCCGCCGGACGACGTCGCGCTGCCCCCGCCGGACGACGTCGCGCTGCCCCCGCTGGACGATGTCGCGCTGCCCCCGGCTGGACGTCGTTGCGCTGTCCCCGCCTGATGACGTCGCACTGTCCCCGCCTGAGGACGTCGCGCTGTCCCCGCCTGACAACGTCGCGCTGCCCCCGCTGGACAACGTCGCGTTGTCTCCGCCTGATGACGTTGCGCTGTCCCCGCCTGACGACGCCGCGTGCTTGGTTCGTCGCTTTATTCGTTCCCGCCGCCGTGGAAGACTCTTCCACCCTTTTCGTCGGAGTCCTCGTGTGGGGACAGGAAGGACTCTTCCTCGGAGGACGGCGGGACTCTCCAAGAAGCGGTCCACTGTCAGGATTGGCAGTTCTGCCTCCCCGCGTTCACAGGCCTCGTCCAGGTAGCCACGCCCCCTTTTCACGTTCCGCATTTATGTCACCGTTCCCCAGCCTTCACCCGGGTAGCCACGCCCCCTATCACGTCCCGCAGTCATGTCACAGTTTCCCCAGCCTTCGCCCGGATAGCCACGCCCCCTTTTCACGTTCCGCATTCCTGTCACCCAGTGGCGGCTCGTCCATAGGGGCGCAGGGGCGCCGCCCCACCTGGTTGAGAGAGGAAAAAAAAAATATTATAATAATTGTGTTTTTGGATTTTTGATTTTTTTGACCCCTAAAAATTAACTAAACATGTTTAAAATGAATAATAATTACTCATTTTATGTATGTTTGTGTTTAAAATGCACAATAACGTTAATATAGCAAATATAAATCATTGTTGTGCGTGCTATTCTCCCCCCTCGTTTGTCATTGACGTCACTCTCCGCGTCACTGCGCGCAAGCGGCCAATGAAAATGGATCAAGCAATTAAATGTAGCCTATCAAGGGTCCTAAATACGATCTCTGGGAGCGCATTTCATTGCGCCCGAACAAGGAAACCAGTCACGCATGCGCGACTCAAATTGAGTGGCGCATGCGTGAGCAAATTGAGTGGCGCATGCGTGAATGCGTGAGCAAAGAAAACCAGTCACGCATGCGCAATTCATAGCCTAGTTTAACCTTATTTGTAAAGCCTGTACTGCTCTCAGTTCGCGTCTTGCTGTCTGAGGAGAGGTACGTTTTTGTTGTCCCGGTTATAGTTTTACATTTATTTTTATTGTGGACGATGTAAACGTAAAGTAAAGGGGATAAGAAATGTTGGTCTTGCTGTATAAACATGCAGCTTGTGTCATTTGTATGTAAACGGTGTGGATTGGGGTTTTGTAAGTTTATCGTGGACACGTGCTTCCCCAATGCTAGCTACAGGGTCCTCCGTGTGTTTGTCTGCTAATATAGGCTGTGGTCGAATGTATTAAGCATTTGTATTCTATTTAATTAGTTAAATTCAGAAGCATTTGTTAATGAGTCAGTTCGCGTCTTGCTGTCTGAGGAGAGGAGATTGAGACCCGTGTGTGTGGGAGAGACCTCATGTTGCAAGTTAGGCACCATATAATAAATGTTTTTTCACCATAAGTTTCAAGTTTGTTTATTATTTGTCACAACAAAATACAGAATACTGATTGATTGTGCTACATACAGTAAAAATAAAGTAAGTAAAAAAAGAAATTAAGCAGTAAGTAAAGGAATGTTCAGTCAATATACATATATACAATACAGAGTACAATGAGTAACGGTGAGGTTTATATTATGTATAGTTTTTTATTTTTAATTAGCCCTCTCGGTCGTTTACATGGTGAAATGGCGCCACCGTCTGGGCAAATCCGGTATTGCACAGCAGATATGATTTAAAAAAAAATGTTTTACCCCTGCGCCCCTCCTACTTCGGATGTCACCGGCCGCCACTGCTGTCACCGTTTCCCCAGCCCTCACCCGAATAGCCACGCCTTCTATCATGTCCCGCATTCATGTCACATGTTTCCCAAGCCCTCGTCCAGGTAGCCACACCCCCTATCACGTCCCGCATTCCTGTCATCGTTTCCCAGCCCTAGTCCAGGTAGCCACGCCCCCTTGTTAGTGCTCCCCCGCAGCTGCAGCGCATCACCGTTAATTTCCCCCTCATGTTTTCCTGCCCGTCTTATTGGCTGCCTGGGACCACCTGTTATGTTCCGTGTGTTTTAAATAGGCGGCGTCTACTTTTGTTCGGCGCCGGTTCATTATATTGTATATTGTATATTATATATTCTGTATTCTGTCTCATTGTGTTATGCCGAGTACTTACTTGTTTCATGTGTATGAACAAGCGTCATGTTCCACGTCATGCCACCGTCTGGTTTTTTGTAGTTAGGTCTTTTGCTTTTGATCTTCATGCGTTTCCATCTAAGTGATTTTTGTGTTACTCTATTTATCAGTAAAGACACTTTATTTGGATACGTGTGTCATCATGTCGTGTATTTGGGTTCACCTCCTAAGTCCCCGTTCCTCATTCTCCCCACGTCAACGCGTGACAAAATGCTGTTGTATTAATATATTAATAATTTAACTATAGTTCTGGCTGTAGTTCTATGGTCGTAAGATATGCAAGTCTTTTGGTAAGGTGTTCCCCGAAGAGATTTATGTTTAGTTTCTATTTCAAGGTTGAACAACTCACCTCAGAGCTCCTTGAACTTCACTGCAGTTGAATCCAGTTCAACCAAAGGAACCAAACTAAAGTGAGTAGTGGTTGAAATCAGTCTTATATCTGTCTGACCCTCTTGTGACGGAGACTGGGGCATTTCAAGTCCAGGATCCTGGGCGCTGCTACTTATGTCCAAATCAATAAGTACAACCTATTTACACATTTATGTACATGTATTCATCCAGGCCCATTTCTGTAGTAAATACATATATAATTCAAACAGATTCCCTTTGAGTGTAGTTGAGTGTAGTTGAGTGTTTGTTTCACTGTGTCAGTGCAGCTAGCCTACTACACTGCAAGCTTCTTGCAGTAACAATAATGTTTTAATAAGACGGTTTTCAACATCAATAAAATGTAACTCCCAGATGAAAACACTGACGTTAAATGGATTAACAATCATTTTCTTTTCTTTTTTTGCCTCAACTGTTGACAAAGTTTACATGCATGTATTAAATGCTATATTATATTATATATGTTATAGTTTATTGTTAGTGGCCTATGCCACTTGCTGCTATACCAGCATTTCCTTTTCTCCAGCAGTGGTTTCTGTGAAACCACGTGTTTAATATATAAATAAATCTCAGAGGAAACTCCCATTAATCGCTGCCTGCTCTTACAGCGGGCTGTCGATCTTTACTTTCACTTTGACATTGAGTCATTTAAGAGACACATACCCATACAGACTTCTAACGCATCAATATCGTAGCAACTGAATATAAGTACATACTAGTCAAGAATGTATATTTGAATTATGCAAGAAATGAACAACGACAGGTTGTTGTTCCTTACTTAACCCCAGTGGTGTTTAGTAACGACTTATAGTTAACAAGCATGTTGTTTTTAACTGTACTTCTCTCTTTACTCAAGTTCATTTTCAAGCCAGTAATCCACTGTATTTTGTGTATGATCATTTAGATTTAAACTTCTAAAGCTAGATTGCTCCTAACTATTTTCCCCTCCTACTTAAAAGTTAAACAGGTGATGTGAGCACAGCGGCTCCATGAGAGCCCACTGCAATAGACCTCATGCATGTCGCAAAATGTCACACTTTTTAGCCTAATTTAAAATCTGATTAAATTTGACTTAACATTTCAAAGGGTTCTTATAAAATACTGAATGTTTTTTCTGATGATGTCTGGCCTCTTAGATTGTAACGTGTTCAATCTTGCAGATCTTCTAGTGGACCAGTCTCACAAAACATCTCTAGTAGAGAGGAAGAGATGTAGAGAGAGGGAGATTGCTCTACTTCATTAATAAAAGACTCCAATTGTATAATAGTAGAAAAGGTAGAATCAAATAGTATCAAAAAATCCTGCTTTTTTATTATTTTACACATTTAAAAATATATTTACAATTAGTACATTTAATTTTCATTCAAAATTTTTCTGAAATGGTGATTTTCTCTTTAATTCGAGTATAATGTTATACAAACAACAACAAATGGTGAGGATTGAATCCTCTTTATTGGTCACCTACATGTAAACATACAGTGAAATGTGTTCTCTGCATTTAACCCATCCTAGTATTAGGAGCAGTATTATGGCAGTACTTTTACTTAACTATATATTTTCAGTACTCTACCCACCACTGCTTAATCCACATGTTACACCCAACGAGACCGACGAGCCAAATGTGCCAAAGAACCCAGAAGTAGAGAGACACGGACACTCAAAACAAAGGAAAAAATGTTTTTACTGTAAAAATCTCCAACATCAAAAACACAAACTAGGCAGGGTTGGACTGGTTACTTGGTTACGTGGTCGGAGCTGGGATCGATTAGAGCGTGGGGGGGGCACAACAGTATCCCCCCTGAGGGGAGGCACCGGACGACCGCCCGAGAGCCCCCGGGTTCTCCCGATAGAAGTGGTCCAGCAGGGAGGGGTCCGCGAGATAGGAAGAGGGCACCCAGCAAAAGAGGAGTAATCCAGCTATTCAGTTGGGACTATCCTGAGATAAATGTCTCAATGTCGTCTATTACATTAATTGACTCCGGATTAAAACACATACTATTAAACTGACATGGATTAAGATTGATCTTCCCAATATTATTTTTTGTTTCTGTAAAATAATAAAATGTGTAGCCTTATAATGCAGGTCATTCTGCCGACTGTAGTTTGCGATGCGCTGCGGACGACAGCGTCTTTTGACGGGATTATGATGTCCGAAGGTGGAGCAAAACACGTGAAGCGGATGAGCTTAATCCGTCGGTCTTTGGGGTAGATGGAGATGACTGACGGCTTGCATAGAGGACCACTTTGCCTTCGTGTGCGTTCTTGTCAAATGTAAAAACAAAACAACGTCCCCAGGACGTCGCCTAAAGGTCCGCTCTGAACGTTCGCTAAACGTCAATGTGTAGGGTTGTCTTAAAGTCCCGGGGACGTTATTACGGGACATTCAAAGAACGTTCGGATGACATAACGGGGAAACGGGGAAAGTCCTCTGGACGTCACTTAGAACTTATTATCACCACGACTACTAGTAATAAAAAAGTGTAGTCCATTTACCTTTGTGTAGATTACTACTTCTGTCACTTATTATGTTCACTCCTAACCATCCCTGGAAGGAGATTCCCCCACTGTGTTTCTTCTCAAGATTTCTTCCTTCATCATGAAGGGAGTTTTTTCTTGCCTTTTGGGGGCTAGGGTTAGGGAGGTGTGTCTATTCTAGCAAGTGTATATCCTTAATGTTGATAACACGCTCTTATCACAGCTACTTAAGCAGGTGACCTGGCAGTACCACATTGTGTTATTCATCTTGTTAATATGAATGCTTGTGAACTGCTCTATTTTTATGTTTGCGTACCCCAGTGTTATGCTATTGTCTGCTTCAACTAATACACCTTGTAAGTCGCTTTGGATAAAAGCGTCTGCCAAATGCCCTAAATGTAATGTAAATGTAGTAATAATCAGGTGGTTTTGTTTTCTCGCCAAAGCTAAAATAAATACACTGATAAAATGTTATATATTTTTATTTTTTATTAATTGTTATTATATATATATATAATGTATGAAGAAATAATGAGGCCGGTCGCTAAAACTCCTCCAGTCCGGTTTCCTCCGAACCCTCAGAGACGCGTTCCTCCTCCTCTTCATTTCGACCACAAGGCAGACATGTTGGCATCTACAAATGAAAAAGACGGAACTTACCATTTATCCATCTGAAAGGTATGAATTATAGATTGGAGGTAAGAGAATGTAGTGAAGTAGTAGCCTAAGTTTACACGTAGCTCGAATGTGTAGGCTATAGGCAACTTCAGTAACTTTAGCAGTCCGTAGGGTTCAATTACACCACTGCTAAGCAATGAGTTGACCTGCAAACGCTAGTTAGCTAGAAACAAGAAGCCGGAAATGTTTTCAGTCCAACAAAAGTGATTTATATGTTATATTAAATGTTATATTATATTATTTGTGTGTGTGTGTGTACACATGGGTGACAACAATCTTTCATTTAATTGTTCACCCATCTGTAAGCTATGCCTGCTTGAGAAGAGTACCTGTCCTCCTGCTGTTCCACGGTGTGGGGCGTGTCTCAATGTGACCGCTATACACTGTTCCACGGTGTGGGGCGTGTCTCAATGTGACCGTTATACACTGTTCCACGGTGTGGGGCGTGTCTCAATGTGACCGCTATACACTGTTCCACAGTGTGGGGCGTGTCTCAATGTGACCGCTATACACTGTTCCACAGTGTGGGGCGTGTCTCAATGTGACCGCTATACACTGTTCCACGGTGTGGGGCGTGTCTCAATGTGACCGCTATACACTGTTCCACAGTGTGGGGCGTGTCTCAATGTGACCGCTATACACTGTTCCACAGTGTGGGGCGTGTCTCAATGTGACCGCTATACACTGTTCCACGGTGTGGGGCGTGTCTCAATGTGACCGCTATACACTGTTCCACGATGTGGGGCGTGTCTCAATGTGACCGCTATACACTGTTCCACAGTGTGGGGCGTGTCTCAATGTGACCGCTATACACTGTTCCACAGTGTGGGGCGTGTCTCAATGTGACCGCTATACACTGTTCCACGGTGTGGGGCGTGTCTCAATGTGACCGCTATACACTGTTCCACGATGTGGGGCGTGTCTCAATGTGACCGCTATACACTGTTCCACAGTGTGGGGCGTGTCTCAATGTGACCGCTATACACTGTTCCACAGTGTGGGGCGTGTCTCAATGTGACCGCTATACACTGTTCCACAGTGTGGGGCGTGTCTCAATGTGACCGCTATACACTGTTCCACGATGTGGGGCGTGTCTCAATGTGACCGCTATACACTGTTCCACAGTGTGGGGCGTGTCTCAATGTGACCGCTATACACTGTTCCACAGTGTGGGGCGTGTCTCAATGTGACCGCTATACACTGTTCCACGGTGTGGGGCGTGTCTCAATGTGACCGCTATACACTGTTCCACGATGTGGGGCGTGTCTCAATGTGACCGCTATACACTGTTCCACAGTGTGGGGCGTGTCTCAATGTGACCGCTATACACTGTTCCACAGTGTGGGGCGTGTCTCAATGTGACCGCTATACACTGTTCCACGGTGTGGGGCGTGTCTCAATGTGACCGCTATACACTGTTCCACGATGTGGGGCGTGTCTCAATGTGACCGCTATACACTGTTCCACGGTGTGGGGCGTGTCTCAATGTGACCGCTATACACTGTTCCACGGTGTGGGGCGTGTCTCAATGTGACTGCTATACACTGTTCCACGCATCGCCTTTTAATCTTTGGCTTTTAATCTTTGGGTAAGCCTTATGGCATGCACCTGTAAGATAGACACTGCAACTCAGGGCTGAAATATAGCATTCAGCATGTACTACTTTCTATGAAACTATTTTATGGTATTATATGTAATTGCCATTATACAACCTACAATTGTTTCAATAAGCACAGACACTGATGTGTTTATGTAAAAAAAAGACAAATACTTACTTAGAATTGCTTCATTAATTGGAAGGATCTAAAAAGGCCTCTTTCCCTTTCTTCCCTTATAGCTGTAGTGCCCCCAGAGTGCATTGGTCCCAATTCTCCTCAGCATCCTCCTCTCACCATCGCCCAGGCTCTCGCCTGATTGTAGGCTAAGGTACTGAATCTATCTCAATCAAATGATCTGTTATTGTGGTGTTTCATATGTCTAAATACTAGGAAAGATAGTCACTGCACTCACTATTTTCTTCTTGAAAGTAGATTCTGTTTTAATCTGGTGGCACAAATTGTCCAAATCCCCTGTTGTTTGACAGGGTCCTCCAGCATGCATTCTGGGGGAGATTCCTCAGTATGTCTCCTGGCCTCCAGCAAGTTCTCCACCCTACTCATCGCACTGCTTACATTTTCTTCCATTAATTTTATCCTGAGGAGCATCCTCCGCTCAAATGCATCCAACAGCTTAACAACCTCTGTAATGTAAAGGCCTAATTACAGTATGGTGGTGTTAAAATGAATGTCTACAAACAATTCAGTCAAGCTAAAATTATTAATTTAGAAACAAACTCTGTAGAGTGTGTGTGCAGGGTCCCTGTGAGGGTGGGGGTTGGATTATTCTGCAATAACTTGATGAACCTTCTCTTATCTGGTTGCCCTCCTCAACAATGCTGCCTGTAGTGATTACACATATAGTTACAGAAGGAATCAAAGCTAATACAATTTTGAAACAAAATTCCATACCAGGGTTTGATGGACTTGAAGGTTTCAAAGACTTCAATGGACAAACAAACAAGAAGTGAGGATACCCTGCCCGGAGGAAGCCCGGGGCCCCTTTCCAGAGCCAGGCCTGGAAAGAGGGCCCGTAAGCGAGCGCCTGGTGGCCGGGTTAGCCAAGGAGCCCGGTCGGGCATAGCCCGAAAAAGCAACGTAGCCACTTCTCCTTCCCGCGGACCCACCACCTACGGGAAGAACCGCTGGGGTCGGGTGCACTGCCAGTTAGGAGGCAGTGAAGGCAGGGGGCATCGACGGACCAAACCCAGCCAACAGAGACTGGCTTTGGGGATGTGGAATGTCACTTCTCTGGGGGGGAAGGAGCCTGAGCTTGTGCGGGAGGTGGAGCGCTACCAATTACATCTGGTGGGGCTTACCTCTACGTACAGCACTGGCTCTGGAACTAAACTCCTGGATAGGGGTTGGACTCTTTCCTTCTCTGGAGTTGCTCAGGGTGTGAGGCGCTGAGCGGGTGTGGGGATACTCACAAGTCCCCGGCTGAGTGCCGCTTTGTTGGAGTTTACCCCGGTGGACGAGAGGGTCGCCTCCCTACGCCTTAGGGTTAGGGAGGGAAAACTCTGACTGTTGTTTGGGCTTATGCACCAAAAAACAGTTCGGAATATCCCGCCTTCTTGTACACCCTGGATGGAGTCCTGCATGGGGCTCCTGAAGGGGACTCTATAGTCCTCCTGGGAGACTTCAACGCACACGTGGGTAACGATGGGGAAACTTGGAGCGGCGTGTTGGGGATGAACGGCCTACCTGATCTGAACCGGAGTGGGGTTTTGTTATTGATTTCTGTGCTAGTCATGGATTGGCCATAACAAACACCATGTTCAAACATAAGGATGCTCATAAGTGTACATGGTACCAGAGTACCTTAGGCCGAAGGTCAATGATCGATTTTGTTATCGTATCATCTGGCCTGAGGCTGCATGTTTTGGACACTCGGGTGAAGAGAGGGGCAGAGCTGTCAACCGATCACCATCTGGTGGTGAGTTGGATAAGATGGCGGGGGAAGCCTCTGGACAGACCTGGTAAGCCCAAACGTGTAGTGCGGGTGAACTGGGAACGTCTGGTGGATGCCCCTGTCCGGGAGACCTTCAACTCCCACCTCCGGCAGAATTTTTCGGGCATCTCTGTGGAGGCTGGGGGCATTGAGCCAGAGTGGTCATTGTTCAAAGCTTCTATTGCCGAAGCTGCGGTTGAGAGCTGTGGCCTCAAGGTCATTGGTGCCTCAAGGGGCGGCAACCCTCGGACTTTGTGGTGGACACAGGTGTTCAGGGAAGCCGTCCGGCTGAAGGAGGCCTTCCGGACTATGTTAGCCTGTGAGACTCCGGACTCAGTTACGAGGTATCGACAGGCCAAGAGGACGCAGCCTCGGCTGTAGCAGAGGCAAAGCAGCGGGTGTGGGAGGAATTCGGAGAAGCCATGGAGAAGGACTTTCAGTCGGCACCAAAGCGTTTCTGGCAAACAATCCGGCGCCTCAGGAGGGGGAAGCGTGGATCCATCCAAGCTGTGTACAGTAAGGGTGGGACATTGCTGACCTCAACTGAGGAGGTGATCGGGCGGTGGAAAGAACACTTTGAGGAACTTCTTAACCCAACTACACCCTCAACGGTAGAGACAGAGCTGGAGGATGAAGGACGGCAAACATCAATCTCCTTGGAGGAAGTCACTGCGGTAGTCAAACATCTCCGCAGTGGCAAAGCCCCAGGGGTTGATGAGATCCGTCCAGAAATGCTAAAGGCTCTGGGTGTTGAGGGGCTGTCATGGATGACATGTCTTTTCAACATTGCGTGGAAGTCTGGGACAGTGCCTGAGGGGGTGGTGGTACCCCTGTTCAAAAAGGGTGACCAGAGGGTGTGTGCCAATTACAGGGGTATCACATTACTCAGCCTCCCTGGGAAAGTGTACTCCAAGGTGCTGGAAAGGAGGGTTCGGCCGATAGTCGAACCTCAGATTGAAGAGGAACAATGCGGATTCCGCCCTGGTCATGGAACAACGGACCAGCTTTTCACTCTTGCAAGGATCCTGGAGGGGGCTTGGGAGTATGCCCATCCGGTCTACATGTGTTTTGTGGATGTGGAGAAGGCATATGATTGGGTCCCTCGGGAAATACTGTGGGGGGTGCTGCGGGAGTATGGGGTGCGGGGGTCACTGTTGAGGGCCATCCAATCTCTCTACTCCCAAAGCAAGAGCTGTGTCCGGATTCTCGGTAATAAGTCAGGCCTGTTCTCAGTGGGTGTTGGCCTCCGCCAGGGCTGTGCTTTGTCACCCATCCTGTTTGTGATTTTCATGGACAGGATTTCAAGGTGTAGTCATGGAGGGGAGGGGTTTCAGTATGGTGGGCTCAGGATTGAATCGCTGCTGTTTGCAGATGATGTGCTCCAGTTTGCGTCATCAGTATGTGACCTTCAGCACTCACTGGATCGGTTTGCAGCGGAATGTGAAGCGGCTGGGATGAGGATCAGCACCTCCAAATCTGAGGCCATGGTTATTAGCAGGAAACCGGTGGATTGTCTACTCCAAGTAGGGAGGGAGTCCTTATCACAAGTGAAGGATTCAAGTATCTCGGGGTCTTGTTCTCGAGTGAGGGGAGGATGGAGCGTGAGATTGACAGGAGAATAGGTGCAGCGGGAGCGGTATTGGGTGCACTTTGGCGCACCGTTGTAACCAAAAGAGAGCTGAGCCAGAAGGCAAAGCTCTCGATCTACCGATCAGTCTTCGTTCCTACCCTCACCTATGGCCATGAGTAATGGGTAATGACCGAAAGGACGAGATCGCGAATACAAGCGGCCGAAATTAGTTTCCTCAGGAGGGTGGCTGGTATCTCCCTGAGGGATAGGGTGAGAAGCTCAGTCACTCGTGAGAGACTCGGAGTAGAGCCGCTGCTCCTTTGCGTAGAAAGGAGCCAGTTGAGGTGGTTCGGGCATCTAGTAAGGATGCTTCCTGGTCTCCTCCCGAGGGAGGTTTTCCAGGCACATCCAACTGGGAAGAGACCACGGGGCAGGTGGGGTGATTACATCTCCACACTGGCCTGGGAATGCCTCGGGATCCCCCAGTCAGAGCTAGGCGATGTTGCCAGGGAGAGGGAAGTTTGGAGTCCCCTGCTGAAGCTGCTACCTCCGCGACCCGATTATTATATTTTTATATTTTTATTTATTATTATTATTATAAGCGGGAGAAGATGGATGGATGGATGGGTTTGATGTAAATTTGTTGGTGCTTCCTGTGTTACTACTTGACAGAGCAACTGCACAATGAACACACAATGAACATTTTTTTATATATATTTTTAATCATAGATCCAATACATGCAAATATTTGCCCTTCAATCTTGATATAGCCTACTCACATTGTGGAGCAACAATAAAGGTGTTGACCTCTTCTTGGGGGGCTTCTCTTCCCTCTGTGTCCTCCATAGTCAACAGGAAACTATTCAATCACACTCCATGCATGACAATAGTTACATTCTTCTTGTTTGCCTTTATTGGACATTTTTAGTCACCTTCAGACGTTTCAACTGCAAAACAAGACAACAAATGTACATGACTACCATCTGTCACATTTGGATGCATTCATTTTCAAACAAACAAATTGAGATTAAGTCATTTTATTAATTGATTGTTAGAATGACCATTTGTTTTGGGGGAAATGTATTTACTTAGTAGTCACAGTCAAATATGATGACTTACATTCAGGTGTGTGGCCTTACTTCCCCTTTTTGGGGCTCCGTCCGCTACAGAACCAAGTGTCACGGCTACGGTGGTTGGCAGGGGGCGTGGCCTAGCCACGTGCGCTGGCGGCGCACACACGCTCCTGTCAACAAACAATCACATTGGTTGGCAGGGGGCGTGGCCAAGCCACGTGCGCTGGCGGAACACACACACACCTGGACACAATCTCCCCGTGTAATTTGTTTATCACCTCACCTGGGGTATATATACGTTGTCTTTCCTTTACCCCAGCGTGAGGTTGTTACTCTACAATGCACGTAGTTCTCCCGTCTGATACCCATCGCCTACCAACTACCTGCCGGCAGTGTGCGAACTATACCACGGTCTCCGGGGGAGCCGGGATTTGTATTTTTTGCGGTGGGGGGGGGGTAAATGCTGATCCGTGCATTAATAGCAACAGCACAGACATAGGCCTATTATAAAGAGAACATCTGTTGCACACGGGGTGGTGCCACAGGTCTACATTTACATGAAACGTCCCGATGGATCATGTTCATGTCAACAGATTTCCCGAGCATGTATGGGCTACGCAAACTTCAATCAACTTGATAATAAATAATCCACGGACCACCAATGTAACGTTTGACTGTTTAATAGGCCTTTATCACACTTCCTGCTTCCGGAGCCGTGAGCAGTGTACTCTTTCTTCCGGTAGTTACCCCAGATACGGGACAAACGGTGGCCGCCTCCTCTCCTCTCTGTTATTGTAATGTACCGGCTGCTCAACGTGTAAACACAGACAGCCCTACCTCAGTTTACACCATTACCCAAAGACAAACTCCTCCGCAAGTCTTGTGTGAGGCTGATAAGGAGGATGAAGGTCATGTTCTCAGGGGTAGCGCGTATGTCTGCAGTTTGCACTTTGACAAGGAGAGCATATACGTCTCGAAAGGTGGGCGGAATAGGCTAATAATGTTGGGTATGTGTGTGATTAAAAGCACTGGTCCTGACCCCCACACACACTCCATCTCTCATCCGAATAGAGCCACATATTGTCGGGTGTGTGTGATTTAAAGCACTGGTCCCAAGTAGGGCTGGGCGATACGGACCAAAACCCGGTATTTTTTGGCTGCGTCGCGATATACGATATATATACATATATACATATCTCCATCTATATATATGTATCCATATATCTATATAGATATATATCTATATATATATACATATCTCTATCTATAGGTATTTTATACAAATTCGGTTTGAACTCAATGCCACAAGTATGTCACAGGCACTTTTATTTTAAGACAACTCATATTCACAAGAATAACAGGCAATCCCTTTTAGAAAATATACAGCTGCACACTACATATTAACACGTAAATGAAAAGGTACATTGAAATCCATCAAATAAATCACCTATATTATATACATAGGCATACCTCTGCTTCTACACAAAATCACCTTCGTTATTCAAGATTCAAGATGACTTTATTTATCCGGAGGGAAATTAAGGTGCAACAGTTGAGACAGGGGGAATAAATGCACACAAAGTATACTAATACCTAAAAACGAAATAACAAAATAAACTAGTATAAACAAAATATAACTAAATGAAATGTAAATGTATGTGTTATATGGCGATATATCCAGATAGAGCCACAAGACAATGTCGGGGAATTGTATGATTCGGATTTAGACTTCTTCACTGTAGTGTTCATTCACTAGTTGAACCACATCGTCTGGACCGACTTTTGGAAGGTTATGCAGCGATGTTGTCCAGCGATAACTGTCCTCCATGGTGAATGCCAAGGTGACTGCATTAACCGGAACTTGGGATACACTGCTTCAGCGATTTTTAACGGGTACTTCCGGCGTTCTAATCTAACGTGATATAGGCCTAACAGGCCACACAAGATCTTGCATATTCCAGGTTGTGGTTGAAGGTGTCGTAGGTTGGCCCCTAAGGACAGCACTGCAGGGTCAGGAAGGGGTCCTACAAACACAAGTAACAGGAACCATTCATCAGTCAATTAAATCAGTAAAGCACCATCTGAAGGTTTTAATATTATGCCCATGTTCTAAAAAAAACTACACAATAAGTGATGAAATTAATAAAAATGATAAACATACCTGCATAGGCTCGATACAGCGTGGATTTGACACTACTGCGTCCAGGAGCCTTAGGCTTCCGGACCACAAGTTCATCCATGGTTTCCGGACTTATCCCCTGGAATGACACAAAAAGAAAATAGATGCTGTTGCAAGTGTCAGAGAATATCGGGATAATTCAACACGCAAGTCATATTGTACATCCCTCTTCAGGGAACTGCTGCTTTGAGAAATAGAGGGAAACTCCATGCAAATGTATACACTTTAAGTGATGTGTTGGTCTTGCGAGTCTTAAATGCTAGAATCTTAAACATCTTTGAGTAGTCGATACAGTATGTATAGCTATATCTGAGGGATCCAGACAAAACATACCTGTGTCCTTGGTCGGTGCCATGACTGAATCTCACTAGTGCAGGCCAGTGGTGTTTGCACACTTTTCACCCCCATGGTGCTGTAGTGAGCCGTCTGGAATAGGAGTGCGACCACGTGATTACACAACACCTTTCCAGCAGCACACGAACAGGAGCATCCATTTAACTGCACGGTGTAACTGCACAGGTGTAACTGCACGGGTGTAACTGCACGCAGCACAATCTAGAAATGGAGAACATGTACAAAAAATGAGAGAATCTGCAACAGCAGACATATAGCAGCAGGATATATACACACACACATATATATATATATATATATATATATATATATATATATACACACACACATATATATATATATATATATATATATATATATATATATATATATATATATATACACACACAGAACAATGTATACCGTTCTCTGTCTGTAGTTGAACTTATCTGACACACTGGTCATTTTCATTAAACCCTACGAGCTAGCAAGCTAGCGGTGACACAACCGAATCTAAGCACTCTCTCTGTGTGTGTGTGTATATATATATATATATATATATATATATACATACATACATACATACATACACACACACCGAATAATGGATACCGTTCTCCGTCTGTAGTTGAACTTATCTGTCACCAACCTTGCGAGCTAGCAAGCTAGCGGTGACAACAGAATCTAAGCACTGTGTGTATGTGTGTGTATATATATATATATATATATATACACACACACACACACATACATATACACACACACACACACACACACACACCGAATGATGGATACCGTTCTGTCTATAGTTGAATTTATCTGACACACTGGTCATTTTCATTAAACCTTACGAGCTAGCAAGCTAGCGGTGACAACAGAATCTAAGCACTCTGTATATACATATAAATATATATACACAGCACAGAGAACGGTATCCATTATTCGGTGTATAATGGTGTGTATATATATAAATACACACCAGTATACACCGAATGGATACCGTTCTGTCTGTAGTTGAACTTATCTGACACACTGGTCATTTTCATTAAACCTTACAAGCTAGCAAGCTAGCGGTGACAACAGAATCTAAGCACTTACCTCTATACTTGAAGATCAACTTCTCGTAAAATAACTTGTATCCTTTTTCCAGTTTAGACTCCTGCAATGTAGAGTGTTCATTCACTAGTCGAACCACATCGTCTTGACCGACTTTTGGAAGGTTGTGCAGCGATGTTGTCCAGCGATAACTGTCCGCCATGGTGAATGCCAAGCTGAATGCATATACCGGAACTAAAGATACACTGCTCCGGCGGGTTCTTCCGGCGTTCTAATCTACTGTGATAAAGGCCTATTAAATCAACTTAAAATGACTCAAAAACAGGCTACATTGTTTCACATGGGCTATAGCCTATTATGGCTGTAGCCTACACAGAGCCGAACACACGCGATAAGAGCAGCCAGCGGCACCAACCATGAACAATATTAATATTAATAATACAGCTATAGCACAACACAACCCTCTCACTGCCTGGAGAGACGCGACGCCACACACACAACACAACGATGCACATAGCCCTTCTCTCGTGTCGCCTGCTTGCACGCTGCCCGCTGCCCCACCCACTAGTAGTGGGTGGAGCTGCGGGCAGCGTGGTGCAAGGTGCAAGGTGCACCCACTAGTAGTGGGTGGAGCTGCGGGCAGCGTGCAAGCAGGCGACACTTTTTTCATGAATCATAAACTCTAAATATAATTTTATTTCACTTATTTTACACCTTTGAAAAAAAATGCCCAAAATGGAATTTATTTGGTCATCATATCAGTATTTTAGAGAGCTCCCCCCAAATTTCACAAACCATGTTCCCAGGGGAGCTCATGTCACCACTAGGGGAGCTATAGCTCCCCTCCAGTTCGCACCCTGCCTGCCGGTACTTCGCACCCGATACCCCCGGTACTCAGACTCCTTCCCCCGTCCCGGACTACTCGCCGGTCAACTACCTGCCGGTACTCCGCGGATCGTCTCCCCTGTGCACCCTTGTGACTTGGTGTGTGTTTCCAGTAAATAAAGCCGTTCGTACCGCTCCACTGTGTTGGTGTCTGCCTTCGGGGTCCAACCTACTCCCTCTCTCGTGACACCAAGAGTGATTAAATGTCAAGTCAAGTTTATTGTCACTTCACAGTTTACAAAAGTATAAAGTAGTGAGTGAAAATCTTATGTGCAATACCCGACGACAGACAGCAGTTATAAAAATAAGATAAAAATAGAAAAAAATTTAATAGAAATATAAAAATAAAAATGCAATTTTTTAAATGCAATATATCGGCACAGAAAAGAGCAATATGTATATATAAATCAATGTAATAAAATATACATTGTTATATGCTACGCCCTTGTACAGCAGGCTGATGGCCTGACTTTGGAAGCTTTTGTGGTGTTATTGTTAATTGGTGTGCAGGCCACCGTAGTGACGTCATGGCCGGGTACGCTAGGGCAGGCTAGGCGAGGAGCGGAGCGAGACGGCTGTGTGTGGATCTAGCAATAAAATACACTTACAACCGAACACAGAGGACTCACGTGTATGCTTGTGGAATAACACGACATGGTGTCAGAAGTCCTGTGAGTGAAGTGTAAAAGTTAGTCGGACAATAAGTGTCATTTGGAGCTGGTTGACGGCGAGAAGGGAGGACGAACAGCATGGTGGATAATGCTAATGCGGGAGCAGCTGCAGCCCAGAGAGCGGCGCCAGGCTCAAGTGCTACGTTCAGCATCCAGCCTTCTGAGTCCTTTGACTTTTCAAAGCCGCAAGAGTGGGCCAAATGGATACGCAGGTTCGAACGATTCCGTCTGGCAAGTAACCTGAATGCTAGCTCTGAAGAGAATCAAGTCAACACGCTAATATATTGCATGGGAGATGAGGCGGATGATATTTTACGTGGACTAAATCTGACAGACGATCTAAGAGGTACTTACCAAGGAGTGCGCAATGGATTACAGGGTTTCTTCGTAGTCAAGAAAAATGTCATCTACGAGCGTGCAAAATTTAACATGCGCAAGCAGGGAGAATGTGAAACAGTGGACTCATTTGTGATGGCACTGTATGCGCTGGCGGAGCATTGTACGTACGGAGTGCTACATGATGAGCTTATTCGCGACAGGCTTGTCGTCGGACTGATGGATAAGCGGCTGTCCCAACGCATGCAATTGGACCCGGACTTGACCCTGGAAAAGGCAATAAACATGGCGAGGCAGAGTGAAGAGGTGAAACGACAGCAATCTTCTCTGCCAGGGGACACCAGGACAGAGACAAGTGATGCTACATCTGTGGACAGAGTGTTTAAGAGCAGTAGCAGGACATATGCTAGAAATAAACCTCAACAGGCTAACGGCTACCAAGCCAAGCCACACAGTGCCCAATACTTAAAGGGGAAAAGTGTCCAGTGTCATAAATGTGGCAGTTCTATGTCACATTCACAACACGATTGCCCTGCTAATGAAGTGAAATGTCATTCATGTGGGAAGATGGGACATTACAAGCGTGTGTGTAAGTCATCCAAAGCTGTACATGAGGTTGAAGAGGACTATTCCTGCTCCTGTGAAGAAGACGAGGACTGCATGTTCTTAGGCAGCATCACAGCTGATGGTGAGCCATGGATGGTCAGCATAGACATCGGTGACAGTCATGTGCCATTCAAAATAGACACCGGTGCTGATGTTACAGTGATGCCTCACACTGTATTCCGAGAGATTTACAGAGACAAACATCCACCTACCCTCCGGAAGTCACCTAAGCCACTGATGGGACCTGGGAGTCCACTAGATGTTGTGGGCGTCGCCACGCTGTTGCTGAGGAGGGGAGAGAAAGAGGTGTTGGAGGATGTGTATGTCACTCGACACCTGCACACAGCGTTGCTGGGAGGCCTGCTATCGGTAAGATGGAGCTTGTGGCACGTCTAGACAGAATCACAATGGAGACGCTCAAGAAAACCTACCGGTCTAGATGAGATGAGACAGCCGTATGCGATCAGGCTGAAACCTGGAGCCCAACCGTTCTCTCTGAAGACGCCCAGAAGGATTCCATTGCCACTGATGGACAAAGTCCAGAATGAACTGTCCCGCATGGAAAGCCTCGGGGGGATCAGCCGGATCGAAGAGCCAACTGACTGGTGTGCCGGCATTGTGGTGGTTCCCAAGAAGACAGGTGCTGTACGCGTATGTGTTGATCTCACGAACCTCAATGAGTCAGTGTGCCGGGAAAAGTACACCCTGCCGACAATGGAGGAAACACTGGGAATGCTGGCTGGAGCCCGAATATTCAGCAAGTTGGACGCAAATATGGGATTTTGGCAAATCCCTCTGACTGAAGATTCGTCAAAGTACACAACCTTCATTACGCCCTTTGGCCGATATTTCTTCAATCGTCTACCTTTCGGCATCTCTTCCACCCCGAACACTTCCAAAACAGAATGGTGACTGAGGTCACGGAAGGGCTGGAGGGTGTCGTCTGCCACATGGACGATGTGCTAGTGTGGGGCCGAACACAAGAGGAACATGATGCTCGTCTGCATGTCGTGTTGGGGAGGATCGAGAAGGCCGGAATCACCCTGAACATTACGTCCCGAGTAAGACGGAGGCCGTAAGGAGGATGAAGGAGCCGACGAATGTGAGTGAGCTGAGAAGCTTTCTCGGCATGGTAAACCAGCTGGGGAAGTTTATCCCGCAGCTGGCGGAGAGAGACAAGCCTCTGCGAGACCTTCTGTCAAAGAAGAACTGCTGGCTGTGGGGCATCGAGCAGGCCAGAGCCTTCCAAGATTTGAAGGATGCACTAATATCCCCACCAGTATTGGCCATGTATGATCCCAACAGGGAGTGCAAAGTCTCAGCAGACGCGTCGTCTTATGGCTTAGGGAGTGTGCTCCTCCAAAAATGGGAGGGAGTGTGGAGACCAGTAGCCTACGTGTCGCGGTCTCTCACACAAACTGAGCAGAGATACGCGCAGGTCGAGAAGGAGGCCTTAGGCCTGACCTGGGCTTGTGAGAGGTTTCGCAACTTTCTCATCGGCAGACACTTCCAGCTAGAGACGGATCACAAGCCTCTCCTGAGTCTCCTGGGGTCTCAGGCATTGGATGCTCTCCCTCCGCGGATTCTGCGATTCCGGATGCGCCTGATGCGCTATTCCTACTCCATTGCTCATGTGCCAGGGAAGTGCCTGTGGACTGCCGATACGCTCTCACGTGCTCCTGTGAAGAGGAGGGAAACACCGGATGAGAAGGAGTTGTTTGAGAGTACAAACATCTACGTGGACATGATGAAGAACCTGCCAGCGAGCACCGCCTACCTGGACGAGCTGAAAGAGCAGCTGGGGAGGGACAGTGTGTGCGCACGGGTAATGCAGCTGAGTGCAGAGGGATGGCCAGCACACAACAGTGAACCGGCTCTCAGGCTGTACTGGGCGGAACAGGCGTTATTCACAGTAGAGGAGGGACTCTTGCTGAGGGGAAGTAGGCTTGTCATCCCTTCAACAATGAGGAATGATGTGCTTGCCATGCTGCATGAAGGCCACCAGGGGGTGGTAAAGTGCAGGGAGCGCGCACGACAGTCTGTATGGTGGCCCGGGCTGAGCCAGCAGCTGAGTGAGTTAGTTCTCAACTGCCGAACATGCAGCAAAGAGAGACGAAACCAAATGGAGCCACTGATGCCATCTCAATACCCGGGGAGACCATGGCAGAAGTTGGGAGCAGACCTGTTCATGCTGGAGAGCAAGACATACCTGCTGGTGGTGGACTATGCATCGAGATACGTGGAGATCGCTCTGCTGACTCCCACAAAATCAACAGACGTCATCCATCATGTTACGTTGCCATTGACATATAGACGGCTCGATGTCTGGTCAATGCAACATAACGAGGAGACGGTAGCCACAGTAATCAGAAAAGAGTATTTTAATTAATAGTTACCATGGTTTGAACAAAGGAAAGATAAAGTAATGACAGACAAGAACACATAACTGCACAGACAGGATCAGCAACCAGACAAAGGGGAAGACAGACTACTTATACATGAGGGAATGACGAGACGAGACACACCTGGGTTGATTACAAATGGGTACACCTGGAAGGGAAAACGATAAGGACTACAAAACCATGACAGGGAACTACAGCTAGACATGACACATCAAACTAGGAGCGCCTGATCAGGGCACAAACACATAACACCCCCGCACCCAACTTTATGTCCATAACCCCAAGGCGAAATGGGGGAATGAACATAAACAGAAGAAGGAAGAAAGAAGCAATAACAGCACCGGTATGGACGGCCATAACCCCACAGCATCCACCTTCTCTCTCCCAATTTCAACCCCGCCCGTATATACCGAGTTATCTACCCAGTTATTCGCTATCGGACTATCGTGCCCGTGGGCAGTCGTCCCCCCACCCCCACACGCTGAAGGCGCACACAGCTCACAACACCCCCAACACGTTCCGTATGACATTACCGCCCACAATAACTACAGCAACACAAATATCAGTAAGGGAATCAGTGGTCGAGAAATGGGCAGCCCCAATCCGAAACCCAGAGGCTCCCAGGTCATTTCTCGTCACTCCCGACCCCTGGAAGACAGAACAAAATGATTATCAATGAAGCCACAAAGCATATGCCGACACAACCCTATGGATAAATAGCACAACCCCCCCCCCCCCCAATCGTCAGAGTAGATGACGAGGCCATCGAGGTAGGCCTCACAATTAGCTACGCCTGATAGCACACGATTTACCAGCCTCTGGAAAGTCGCAGGCGCGTTGCGCATACCAAACGGCATTACCGTATATTGCAGGAAACTGTCAGGTGTCACGAACGCAGAAATTAGCTTAGCGCGGTTCGTAAGTGGCCCCTGCCAGTATCCTTTCAGCAAATCCAGCTTGGTTACCTAAGACGCGCTCCCCACCCTGTCGACACAGTCCTCCATTCTGGGCAATGGAAAACTATCAGGCTTAGTCACGTTATTTACCCGGCGAAAATCCGTACAAAACCTATCCGTCTTGTCCGACTTATCAACCAATAAGCACGGCGAGCTCCATGGGCTGAAACTGGGCTCAGCGATATTGTTAGCGAGCATGTATTCAACCTCTTTCTGCAACCGCGCCCGCTTATGTGGATTCACGCGATACGCGTGCTGCTTAATGGGTAATGCCTCGCCCACATCGATGTCATGATGTAATCCTTTAGTGCGCAAAGGAATGTCGGAGAACAGCTCACAATGAGACCTAACCAAACCCCTGATATCATCTCGCTGCGTCGTTGATAAATGGCCAAGATGACGTCAGGTGATCAATGACTCAGTGTTTGTCAACCGTCCCTCCACGACCGCCTTGGACGGAATAATGACGTCATCTTCCAGTTCTCCAACCCACTCTGAAAAACAAAGACCGTCATTACTCTCATCAACGCTAGATAGGGCCAACATACAAACTGACACCGGCACAGTGGACACACTCGCAGAGGGAACAACAATACTGTCAACAGGATTCACCAGAGGCTCCCTCAAACAATATGGCTTAATCACATTGACATGACACAAACGAGTCTTCCGCCCACGATCCGGTGTCTCGATCAGGTAGTCCAACTCCCCTACTCTCTCTCTAACCAGGTACGGCCCACTAAACCGTGCTTGTAAGCTGGAGCCTGGGACAGGCAGCAACACTACAACCCTCTCCCCTGGCACAAACGTTCTATCCCGAGCCTTCCTGTCATACCAGCCCTTCATCCTCTCCTGTGTGTCACTCAGATTTGTCCTCGCTAGTTCACATGCCCTCTTCAGCTTCTCCCCCAACCACTTTTCCCTCAGCAGCTTAAGCGGCCCCCCACCCGAATGCGCAAATACCCCGTCCCTCAGGATATAGCAACTTTTAACACCATCACTCTCTCCCACTACCACAGTATTCGCAAAAAGGCCTGACAGGCTTGGATCTCTACCCTGTTCCGCGCTAAGCTCCTCGCGAGCAAAAGAGAACCCAGCCGCGCTACTGGCAGACTCACATGAAGAAGTAGAGGGCAGTAAAGGTCTGAGACCGGCTGGATTAGATGGAAGACCAGCATCAAATTCAAGATGGGCAATTTCAGGAACAAGCTGAGACGATAACAAGACGGGTTGCCCCGGGAGCGCCCCCTCCACCTCAGGCTCCCGTGGTACTGCACCCTGGGGATTATCCATAAGTGGGTCACGACACTCAGGCACCCCGTTATCCGTCGCTACGATGGTATCAAACCAGTCCACGTCGTCCTTTTCCTCGGCCAGAGCCTTAATGACCATGGCCCGCGTGACTGCACATGAGAGAACACCCTCGGATACGCATCTGCCAGGACGTCCACCACACCAGACTCCGCTGGCACACAAGTCACATCTGCCTTCACGAGGACCCTACCCCCTGCCAGATCGTTCCCAGGATTAATGACACGCCCTCGACAGGAAATCTATTTGCCACCCCTATTACCACTGGCCCCGACACCAACTCAGATGTAATATGGATAGTGTGAAGCGGAACTTCCATGACATGCATCCCAAAAGACCGGACAGTTATCCCAGCATCCACCTCTGAACCACTGTCAAAAGGCAGCACACCCCTCCAAATAAATGACTGGGACGCAGCCGTGTCCCTTAATATGGTCACAGGAACCTTCACCCCTTCGCTGGACAAGGATACAAACCCCTCACTGATGAACGGTAAGTAAGCTTTCATATCCTCAGCCCTTTGGGCATTCCTACTCAGAGATGTGTGTGTGGGTGTGGGTGTCATTACCAACGATATTTGCTTAATGGGACGGTTAAGGGCATAACAGTTCTCCTTTATGTGGCCTTTTTCCCCACAGTTGAAACATTCGCGCGTTTCTCCCCTCATTCCCCGCTCAGCAACCTCGCCCACACTGCCACCGCCAGAGGCCACCGGCCTGTCACCAACGCCCCACCTCGGTCTACTCTCCACACTAGAGAGTGAAAATTGCGGGACCAGCCGTAGGTGCTTAGTAACATCGAACCTATCTTCATGATGCACTGCCCGCACCTCTACCCCAAGCCTTCTAAGCTCAAGCTCATGCACGCGCCCACGTTCCGCCTCAGCGCGATCACGCTCCGCATGTTCCAGCTCATGCTCGCGCACACGTTCCGCCTGTTCCGCTTCCCGAGCGCATAACCGCTCTGCATGTCTCAACTGCTCGAATCTAAACTCCAGTTCCATCTTCCTCAGTACTAACTGGTTAGCCGAAACCGGGTCACATGTGACTACCTCCTCCTCCTCCTCAGATTCGCCAACCGAGCACTCAATAACTCCCTGGGCGGTCAAAGCCTCCACCAGCGCTAACCGCTGCTGCTGCTTTTTCATGCTCGGGGCAAGCCTAACACCATAATGCTCTGCTATCCCCGACAATTCCTCCTTAGTGCACAAGCCCAACAAACCGACCGTTGGCCCAGCCACAAACTCACATATCTTCACAGGCATATTTACCCTAGTACCGTCGCACCGGGGGAGGAAGAGACTAAAGCAACAACAAAACACACAAGAAACAACCCTGCTTCTACCAGCGAATACGACCAACCAATTAACCTATACACAAAAAAAACAAAACCGGCTTCACCCTACACGTCTGTACAGTCTGTTCTTACTAACTCTGGCCACCGCTCCACTACTGCAGTGTCTAGGATCGTCCCAACCCCAATCGCTAAACACTACACCTATACACTAAATAGAGAAGAGCACTGGTATGACCTTCTGAAGCATCCACACTTAAAATTATTCGCAAGAAATTAACAAATGTCGTGTGTTCAAAAAAAAACAACCTAAAGCCCATCCCTTAAACGTTTCCATCCCTCACTATAAGACCCCCTATATAACTAACGCTGACATACGCCGGCCTAGGAGGAGCCTGACAGGGTTTTCCTACTACCCCGACCAGCATAGACGGTATGTCTACCAGGCGAAGGAAGGAACCATAGAAAATGGTCCAGCTGCCCTTTCTGGATGGAAACGCTCCTTATTGGAGAATTATTTCACAAGAGGGTATACAACATGGGCCACCCACACGACACTGTCAACCTTAATCCAAAGTGTGGATTAAGCTTAGCGGCCACCACCAAATTCCTGCTCAAATCAGTTTGGCACGAGCCCCCATGTTACGTTGCCATTGACATATAGACGGCTCGATGTCTGGTCAATGCAACATAACGAGGAGACGGTAGCCACAGTAATCAGAAAAGAGTATTTTAATTAATAGTTACCATGGTTTGAACAAAGGAAAGATAAAGTAATGACAGACAAGAACACATAACTGCACAGACAGGATCAGCAACCAGACAAAGGGGAAGACAGACTACTTATACATGAGGGAATGACGAGACAAGACACACCTGGGTTGATTACAAATGGGTACACCTGGAAGGGAAAACAATAAGGACTACAAAACCATGACAGGGAACTACAGCTAGACATGACACATCAAACTAGGAGCGCCTGATCAGGGCACAAACACATAACACATCACCTCAAATCGATCTTCGCACGGCACGGTATCCCAGAGGAACTGGTGACGGACAACGGGCCGCAGTTCTCCGGAATGGCCTTTGCAGCGTTTGCAGCGTCCTACGGGTTTCGCCATGTCACAAGCAGCCCGAGATATCCGCAAAGTAATGGGGAAGCAGAACGTGCGGTCAAGACTGTAAAAGGTTTTCTGAAGAAAGCAGCTGACCCATACCGCGCTCTGCTAGCATACAGGGCCACCCCGTTGCATAACGGATACAGCCCAGCTCAACTTCTGATGGGCAGGAGACTCCGCACGACAGTGCCAACGCTTCCTGCTCTACTGGTCCCTGCTCTTCCTAACAGTGAGGTGGTTGTCCTGAAAGAAGAGGAAAAGAGGATGAGAGATGCGCAAGTGTGGGTCACAGATCAAAGTGCAACTGGAGTTGTGGTCAGCAGCCACTCTACACCGTGTTCATACATTGTGGATGGACCTCATGGGACAGTAAGGCGAAACCGCCGCCATCTCATCCCCATGGAGTCGTCACCGGCGCGGAGTGGAGGTGGTGCTACTGAGCAACTTCTGGGAGGGAGTTCGACAGAACCTCCAAAGCAGAATGTCCCGCAACCGCCAGCTACTCCCAGAACCAGGTCTGGGAGAGTCGTGGTGAAACCAACTAGGTTGGACCTGTAAGAGACTAAAAAGAAAAAGACATTCCCATAATAGAAGTTTATTTGAAGTTAAGAAATGTGTTCATGTTCTGATATGTTCGTTTAGTTATGAGGGCTTGTAAAGAGGAACGCAGTGTTTAATATAGCCTATGTTTATATAGGGCTTTAGGTAAAAGGGGTTATTTGATCAGTTCAGATAGGAACAGACTTTTGAGATATAGAGGCAGAATAATCCTCTAAGGTCTGGTGAATCAATGACAGTCTACTCATTGATTCTAGAAATGGAGATGTGGTGTTATTGTTAATTGGTGTGCAGGCCACCGTAGTGACGTCACGGCTGGGTACGCTAGGGCAGGCTAGGCGAGGAGCGGAGCGAGACGGCTGTGTGTGGATCTAGCAATAAAATACACTTACAACCGAACACAGAGGACTCACGTGTATGCTTGTGGAATAACACGACAGCTTTCTCGGAGTCTAAAGATATATATCTATATAGATATATAGATGTATATTTATATATAGATATAATCAAATATATAAGATATAATAAAAAATATATAATAATAATAATATATATATAAGATATAATATAATATATATCTATATATCTATATATATAAGGATTTAACAGGTAGTGAACAGGGGTATGCAATTCTGAGAAACAGGATGGTGGTTGGGGTGAGAGGTGTCTTTCACACGCACGATGCGTTGGGCGGGTTTCACTTCCCTCTGCAGCGCTTTCCGGTCTGAGACCGTGCAGTTGCCGTACCGCACTGTGATGCAGTTGGTGAGGATGCTTTCATTGGCACACCGGTTAAAAGTTCACAAATACAGTTACATGTCCTGTGTAATGGTGCGCCGTCAGTATAGCTAATGTTGTTGTTGATCTGTCCCTTGGCATCCATGTACAACATTTTCTGTCTAAAAAATGGTTCTGAAATGTGCTATAGATGATATTTTAAACAGTAATATATATATAGTAAGTATTATATATATATATATTATATATATTTTATATATATTTATATATTATATATATATTATATATATATATAGTAAGTATTATATATATATATATATATATATATATAATATATATATATATATATATATATATATATATATATATATATATATATATATATATATATAATATATATATATTACCGTATTGACCCGAATATAAGACGACCCCTCTTTTTCAAGACTCATTTTTGGAAAAAAATAAAAATAAGTTTTTTTGAAGACCAAATCTTTTTTTATAAAAAAAATAATGTTTTTTGAAAATAATAATAACACACATCACACATTGTGTTCAAATTTGCCTAACTTGGCAAACAAAAACAAAACAGGCTGATAGATTGCAATGAAACAGTAGTGCGATAAAACGTTAGTGCAATAAAATAGAAGTGCAATAAAACAGGATAGATTGCAATGAAACAGTAGTGCGATAAAACGTTAGTGCAATAAAATAGAAGTGCAATAAAACAGTGCAAAATTTCCGAACATCAGTCTATTGGTCACATCACGTCTTCTCATTCAGCTCGTCTTATACATCGCTGGGTTGTTCCTCTCACTCCCGCTATCGTCACTCATGGTGTCTGCTCACGTCATCCTCCCACATCACGTCATCCTCGCTGCCATCCATCCATTTGATACGCAGCATTTCTTGCTTTCTGGGGAAACGTCAGCCCATGCTTGCAAGATCCATTCACAGAGCAAACGTACTGCAGGCTTTTGGATTTTTCCAGACGGTGTCAGTGCGTGATTAGCAGCCAGGAGCCACTCTGTGGATCTCTTGCGCAGATTAACCTTGAATGGTTTGTTAACGACCACATCCAACACCTGCAGCTGGCTTGTCATTCCGCCCGGTATGATCACTAGGTCACCATTCAACTCTTTCACTTGCTTTTTGACTGGCGTTTTGAAATGTCCACGGAAAGCATCCAGAATCAACATGTTCCTCCCACGCCGTCTGCCCCACACCACCTTGAGCCAGTCCACCACAAGCTCCGTCTCCATCCAGCCCTTTGCCTGGGCACTACCATAATGCCAGTTGGCACTGCCTCTTTAGGTACAGGCTTGCGTTTTAAAACCACGTACGGGGGAAGTGTTAACATGACCGTTACTCAGCTCTTCTCGTTTCCAGTAGACTTCACAATCACTGATTTGTCACCTTTCTTATGCAGAGTGACAGATGTTGGCATGTCAAAATACACAGGCGTTTGATCAGCATTGCCCATCTGATCAAGTGGGTATGAGTGCTTCTTCCTTAACTTGATCACATATCGCTGATAAGACAGGAGCTTCTCTCTGGAGTCTGAGGGCAGGCGCTGGGCTTGTCCTGCGTCGCAATGACAGGTGTTTGATGTCTCTGCTTCGTTTATCACCATTATCTTAAAATTGGCATCGTAACTTCGTCTCTCCTGTTTATTAACTTGCCCTACTTTTGAGCCACTTTTTTCAAATTGGTCGCTGTGTCTCTCCATTTCTATCTCTCCAGGTAACTGTTTTTATGTACTGTTACTTTAAGACTTTGAGTTACTTTAAGTGTCGCGCGGTGTCTCGGAACACTCGTTTGGCGCGATCTGTTGTTGTGCAATTACATGTGCAATTACGGTACATCGAAAAGTCTAAACCCCGATTATAAGACAACCCCTCTTTTTCAGTATTTTTTCTAGGAAAAACACCCTGTCTTATATTCGGGTCAATACGGTATATATATTTTATATATATATTGTGGTGGAATGTTATGGGAACATAATTCACTGTTTGTGTTTAGTGTGTGTTGCACCACATATTAAACCATATTAAACACGCCGCCTCCGACTCCCATTCATCGGCTCTACACTGGTGACCCCGACGTTTTCGAGATAGATTCCGAAGACATAGTGAACATGGCTGATCGCGATGTTTATGTTAAACTGCCGGAGTTTTGGGAACATGCCGCTACAGCGTGGTTCGCACACGTGGAGGCACACTTTGCCTGGCGCCAGGTCCGTGACGAGGACCTGAAGTATTTTCACGTGGTGGCAGCGCTGGGGAGCTCCACGTCGTCCAGGTTGGTCGGTTTTGTCGCGGATCCCCCACGCCACGGCAAATATGAGGCGATTAAAGCCCTTCTCCTAAAGACATTTAGCTTATCTGCTAAGGAGAGGGCACGCCAGATTCTGGATATTCAGAGTTTGGGGGACAGCAAGCCGTCCCAGCTCATGGAGAAGATGCTGAATCTGCTGGGGGGGGAGGATCCCCGGATTTTGTTCGTGGAGACGTTCCTGCGCCACTTGCCGCCCCGGGTTCAGACGGCGCTGGCCAACACGACCATTACTGAACCCCGCGCCCTGGCTGAGGAGGCTGACCGTTTTTTCCTGGCGACCCAGCAGCCCGGTGCAGATGTGCTAGCTGTATCGCTCGGTGCTCCGTCGCCGGTTAGGAGGGCTTGGGGGGAGCAGACCGTGGTGGTTCCAGGCCGGCGTGGGGACGCGGGAGATTGTTTTTACCACGCGCGGTTCGGGGCCAAGGCGAAGAAGTGCATCGCTCCCTGCAGCTACAAGCCTCCGGGAAACGAGAGGGCCGGCGCTCGGTAGTGGCCCTGAGCGTTGGCGGCACGAGCAGGCTGCTCTTCGTTAGCGACAGTGTCTCGGGAAGCCGGTTTCTCTGTGACACGGGCGCTCAGCGGAGCGTGTTTCCTGCGTCGAGGGAGGACGTTGCTCGAGGGGGGCACGGACCGCAGTTGACAACAGCTAATGGCAGCCCCATCCGCACTTATGGCGTGAGGCCGATGTGTTTATGCGTTGGGGGGCAGCGGTTCAACTGGGATTTCGTCATAGCAGACATTTCTTTTCCCCTCCTCGGGGCAGATTTTTTATGTGCTCACGGGCTCCTGGTGGACGTTGGAAACAAACGCTTGGTTGATGCCTTGACGTTTTCCTCCCTTGTGTGTACGCTTGGCAAAGCGGTGTACAACGGGCTGTCAGGTTCGCTGTCGGGTGCGGACAAGTACCTCAGGTTGTTGGCCGAGTTCCCGGACCTGACGGAGCCCACTTTCTCTGCGCCCACCACCAAGCATGGGGTGGAGCACCACGTCACCACTGAGGGACCCCCGGTCTACGCCAGGGCCCGGCGGTTGAACCCTTCTAAACTCGCAGTAGCGAAGGCAGAGTTCTCAACCATGGAACGCCTGGGTATCATCCGCCGGTCTGACAGTCCTTGGGCGTCTCCTCTGCACATCGTCCCCAAGCCTAATGGCGGTTGGCGCCCGTGTGGGGACTACCGCCGCCTCAACGACGCTACGACACCGGACCGCTACCCGGTGCCGCACATTCAGGACTTTTCGGTGCCTGCGGTAGCTGTTTTCTAAGGTGGACCTAGTGCGTGGATACCACCAGGTGCCCATGCATCCCCTGGACATTCCCAAAACGGCGGTGATAACGCCATTTGGTTGTTGAGTTCCTGCGGATGCCTTTTGGGCTCAAGAACGCCGCGCAAACATTCCAGCGCCTGATGGATTCGGTGCTGCGGGACTTGCCGTTTGTGTTTGTCTACCTTGACGACATACTCGTCGCCAGCAGTTCTGAGGAGGAACACCTGTCTCACCTCCGGGCACTTTTTACGAGGCTCAGCCAACACGGGTTGATAATCAACCCTGCAAAGTGTCTGTTCGGGGTGTTTGGCATTGACTTCCTTGGGCACCGCGTCACCAAAGGCGGAGCATCACCCCTGCCGGCGAAGGTTGAGGCTGTCGCAGCGTTTCCTCGCCCGCACACGGCCCGGTCACTCCGTGGGTTCCTAGGGATGGTGACCTTCTACCACCGTTTCATCAGGCGTTGAAAGGTAAGGCCCCCATCCAGGAGATCGACTGGACGACGGAGGCTGAGGTTGCCTTTAAGGAGGTCAAGACCGCGCTGGCTCAGGTGGCCTTGCTGGCGCATCCGTCGCCCACGGCCCCCATCTCCATTACCACCGATGCATCGGACTACGCCGTTGGTGCGGTGCATGAGCAGTGGGTGGACGGCGCCTGGCAACCGCTTGCCTTTTTCAGCCGCCAGTTAACGCCCAGGGAACGCAGGTACAGCGCTTTTGACCGGGAGCTCCTTGGACTCTGGCTGGCCGTGCGGCACTTCCGATTTTTGCTGGAAGGCCGTGAATTTACGGCGTTCGTTGACCACAAGCCGCTCACGTTCGCCATGTCCAAGGTGGCGGAGCCTTGGTCTGCTCGCCAGCAACGACAGCTTTCCTACATCTCGGAGTTCACCACGGACATCCAGCACGTGGCTGGTAAGTCAAACCTGGTCGCAGATTGCCTCTCCAGGGTCGTCATCGGAGCCGTCCAGTTGGGCCTCGACTATACCCGCATGGCAATGGACCAGGTCACGGACCCCAGCGTCCAGGCCCTGAAGGGGGCTGATGTGGGGCTGCGCCTGGAGGATGTGGTTTTCGGCGACGCAGGTGTTGCTCTCCTGTGTGACGTCTCCACGGGCCAGCCGCGCCCGGTCGTTCCTACCAGCTGGATGCGTTCCGTGTTCGAGGCGGTGCACAACCTGTCGCACCCCGGCGGGAAGCCTTCGGTGCGGATGGTGGTCGCGAAATTCGTCTGGCGGGGGCTCAAAAAGGACGTGAGGGCTTGGGCCGGCACGTGTGTGGCTTGCCAGCGTGCTAAGGTGCACCGCCACACGAAGGCCCCCCTGGAGAAATTCCTGGTGCCTGAGAGGAGGTTTGACCACGTCAACATCGATCTGGTTGGTCCATTACCCTCCTCCCAGGGTTTTTCCTACCTCCTAACCATGGTGGACAGGACAACGCGTTGGCCGGAGGCGGTCCCACTCGCGTCGACAGCGGCGGCTGACATAGCCCGGGCCTTCATTGTGACATGGGTGTGTCGTTTCGGCACCCCTTCAGACATTTTCCTCGGACCGCGGTTCCCAGTTCACATCCGAGCTCTGAAACGCTGTGGCCGGGGGTTTGGGGGTTAAGCTCCACCGGACAACCGCTTATCACCCTCAGGCCAACGGTCTCTGTGGGCGTTTCCATCGCTCCATGAAGGCGGCCCTCAGAGCCGGGCTGACGGACGGTAATTGGGTCGACAAGCTGCCTTGGGTTATGCTGGGCCTGAGGACCGCGCCTAAGGAGGATCTGCAGTGTTCCACGGCTGAGATGGTTTACGGTCAGCCGCTGAGGGTTCCAGGGGATTTCCTTCCCAACGCATCGGCCCCCTGGTCGGCGACGGCCCAGCGAGTTTTCCTGCAGGACGCCGCTGAGGTTTTTGCTCCGATCCCCACTGCTCAGCACGGCACTCAGGTGTCCCAGGTTCCCGTGGGGCTTCGCTCAGCGGAGCACGTGTTCATCCGGCACGACGCTCACAGAGGCCCCCTGCAGCCTCCTTACGACGGGCCTTTCCGGGTTTTGGAACACGGGGGCAAGCACTTGGTGGTGGACCTGGGTGGCAAAGCCGAGCACGTCTCGGTGGACCGGGTGAAGGCTGCTCACCTGGACTTGGACCAGCCGGTGGTGCTGGCACGGCCCCCGCGACGGGGTCGCCCCCCGGCCTTGACCCATGTCACCAAATTGGGGCCTGCGGTTCCGGTCCCACCTCTCCCAGCGGCCGCCCCTGTAGAGGTTGCCTCCCCGGCTCCCGTTCTCCGGAGTCGTGGTGGTCGTTCCTCCCCACCGCACGGACTTTGTGTATGGGTGAATTCTGGGGGCGCTTGTGTGGTGGAACGTTATGGGAACATAATTCACTGTTTGTGTTTAGTGTGTGTTGCACCACGGACCGGTTAGGGTGCGTACCGTGTTATTGTTGTTGTTGTTGTTGTTGTGGTGTGCTAGTTGAAGTAGGAAGTAGCAGATGTGTTTCCCCTGCTGTTAAACTTAAATGGAAAATAAAGTGTGGAGTTCCATATTAAACACGCCGCCTCCGACTCCCATTCATCGGCTCTACAATATATTATATATATATATAATATAGCAGCAAACTACTATTTAATATACTATTATGTAATAATAATAGTAATGTTCTTCCAGGGGGAAACCCCTGAAGGCAGAGAGACCAGCAGGCCTGACAGAAGGATGGACCACAGAGCTCCACCTGGTTTCCACAGACTCTCACACACACATGCATTCAATCAACTGGCATCTGACTGTATTTTGTTCATTCATGTCCTTATCTGTTTTTTATGTGTTTTCTAGATGTGATGACCAATAAAACATGTAACTGTTAAAAGTAGCCATTTTCATGTTATTGCCTCAAAATTGGAATTGGGGTCAAAACTTACAGTATGCAAATGAGCAGGTCCAATGGTTAATGAGTATTGTATCAGTGTGTTATAAAGAAGACTACACATCCTTAAATGGTCTGAAAATGGCTGTCATCTCTGATTATCTTGGTTTAGTTTCAGTTTTCTTGTTGAGGATCTTTGGTCAGGCATGTTTTGGCTATGAACTATAAATATAAAAATAAATATAATGTAAATATAAATAAACTAGACCTAGAAAAGTCCCATATGGACCCCTTTATAATGTTATAGGGGACCAACACAGGACGTCCTCGGAACGTTTTTCAAGGACCAAATGAGAACGTCCCCTGAAGGTTCGATTGACGTCTCATTCAGAACGTCGCTCAAGGACCATACGAGAACGTATTACGAACGTCAATGACGTCCCGGTAATGTCCCACAGAACGTGGTGGTGGGGACCAATAGGGGACGTCGTAAACGTCCGGTTAATGTCCGGGGGACGTTCCCTGTTTGCTGGGATAGTCCATTGTCACGTTGGCGATGGGCAGCCACCGCGGCGGCGGCGCCCGCTGTGTCCTCCGGCGACGGGTCCGAGGTCCGGGCGGGGAGCAGCGCGTGCGCAAAATGCTGCCGGCTGGCGAGAAAACTCCTGTCGGCCTCAGCAGCCAGCGCGCGCTAGTCCTTAGTGGAGGAGAGCGGGGAGCTGATCAATAACTGGAATGTGTTGTAATGTAATGTGATATAATGTAATGTACTGTGATGTATTGTGATATAATGTAATGTACTGTGATGTAATGTGATATAATGTAATGTACTGTGATGTAATGTGATATAATGTAATGTACTGTGATGTAATGTGATATAATGTAATGTACTGTGATGTAATGTGATATAATGTAATGTAATATACACTCTTAAACACTTAAGTCACTCTTAGACACTAAAGACCCTTGTGGATAATGGTCAATTATGTATAGTCTCAATAATAAAGCACACTGCCTCAACTGTTGACAATGTCTACATGTATTATATGCTACACTATATTGAATATAGTTGGTAGTTTATTCATAGTGGCCTAGGCCACTTGCTGCTGTACCAGCATTTCCTTTCCTCCACCAGTGGTTTCTGTGAAACCACGTGTGCTGATTCATCTCAGAGGAAACTCCCATTTATTTCTGCCTGCTCTTATAGGGGCTGTGGATCTTTACTCCTCCTTTGACATTGAGTCATTTAAGAGACACATACCCATACAGACTTCCAACGCATCCATACTGACCGGTTGTCTAGTTGTTCCTTACTTAACCCCAGTGGTGTTTAGTAACGACTTACAGGTAACAAGCATGTTGTTTTTAAACTGTACTTCTCCTTTACTCGAGTTCATTTTCAAGCCAGTAATCCACTGTATTTTGTGTATGATCATTTAGATTTAAACTTCTAAAGCTAGTTTGCTCCTAACTATTTTCCCCTCCTACTTAAAAGTTAAACTGACGATGGGGAACAAAGTGGCTCCTGCAGTTGAATCCAGTTCAACAGAAGAAACCAAACGAATGTGAGTAGTGATGGAAATGAGTCTTATATCTATCTGACCCTCTGGTGTCCAAATCAATAAGTACGACCTATTTACACATTTATTTACATGTCCATTTCGAGCTAGCTTTCCCAGCTAGCCTACTACACTGTGCAAGCTTCTTGCAGTAACAATGATGTTTTATAAGACGGTTTTGGACATAAATTAAATGTAACTCCCAGATAAAAACAACAACACTGACGTTAAATGGGCTATCAATCATTAGTTTTCTTATTCTTCAGGATGGAATCCGAATGTATTGAAGATATTACCAGGGCCCTGGAGAACAATGACACACAATCAGCTGCATCAATAACCCAAAAGCATTTAAAAGATCTAAATAGTATTCCACTGAACATTGCTGTCACAGGAGAGAGTGGATCTGGAAAGTCCTCTTTTGTTAATGCCTTCAGGGGAATAGACCAAGAAGATGAGAGAGCGGCCCCTACTGGTGTTGTGGAAACTACCAAGAAGCCTGAGCCTTACCCACATCCACAATACACAAATGTTACATTATGGGATCTCCCAGGAATCGGAACCCTCAATTTCACAGCTGATCTGTACCTGAAGCACGTACAGTTTGAAAAGTTTGATTTTTTCATCATCATATCAGCTGGACGCTTCAGAGAGAATGATGCCAAGCTGGCTCCCAACCAAAAAGATACACTTGACAGATCTCGAGATCCACTCCCACCCTCAGCCGTCCACCTCAACTACAATTCCTCCCCGTCTCACTCCTCGGGGGCAAGTCGTTTTCCATCCTTTTTGTCTTAGTTTTCATTGTACTCCTTCCAACCACACACTCTGCCCCCTGACCCAGAGGGAGACACCCCGCCCCCCCTCTCGCCATTCATGTTCTTCCCGGGGTACTTGGCTGTCACATGACCCTCAATCTTCCCTTCGCTGTCCTGTTCTCAGTCACACGACCCCTGTATCACACACACATCCCCGTCACAGCCCTCCCTGCTTTCCCCATTTGGTATCCGCCTGCTGTATATAAGCTACATCGATGCTGTGTCGTCAGTCCCTCGTCCGGTACGTAACACTCCACCTACTTGTGTCCCCTCCACACTCCTTGTATCCCTCCTCACACATTCACCCCTTTCTTGTTCGCTTCCAGACCCGCTTGCCGACTCTCCCCCCTGCGCCTGGATCACGCAGTCACATCCTCCTCGCCTGTGCCCCTGGCCCGAGTGTTGCACACTGCACACACTCGCAACAGCAAAGAGGTTTCGTCACAAATACGCGCTTACACTCTGCAGCACGCAGCTGTCTCACGCGTTCCCGCGTGCTAGGAATTTGGCTAGCTGAGAATTTGTTGGGTTTGTCTTGCAAAACCGCCCTGTGGCTCCTTCAGGGACGCCCACAGAAGGCCGTGCACATGATCTAATGGCCAGTCTTGAAATATATTTGTTCTGGAAAGGAGATAACGAAAGAGCTTGTTTTATTAATGCTGCGTTCTATGAGCCTTACTGCGCTATGTGTTGCAGCAGAGGAAGGTCTCAGATGGATTCCTTTGTTGGACTCTCAGCAGCGGCTGGACTTTCTTTCGGTTCCATTTACATGTTTTTGAGTGATGTTCTTGACAGCTTAGCTGTGGATGCAGAAAATGTTCTGATGAAGGCATTAGACATTCAGTAAGGCCTGGTAATGCTGTAGCCTTTAGCGGTGAGCTAACTGAACAAGGAACGTTCAATAATGCAATTGAGGAGAAACTAATTCAACAGTAAGTAATATTAAGTGTGTTTGCTCATGTTGTTTATTTTATTAATGTTGAAACATGACATTGGGAAAAGTTGTTTTTTAATGGGCATGCCATGTCCAGGCCTGTCTGATCCACAGCAGGGCTAACGGGGCTAACGGGGCTAACGGGGCTAACGGGGCCCGGCTACGAGAGGTCCCTGAACACAAAAGGCCACTTGTAATATTAATAAACATAACAATAAACATATCTTTTAACAGGACATAACCTGACCTAACAGTCACTCTCAGTCAGAGAGTGGAGGACAGAGCTCATTCATTTTTGTATATTTCACGCTACCAGATTCCAGCTTTACAACAATCACAGCTACCATAATGGATAAGATTTTAACATTAATTTGTCTTTCTCTTTTATCTCATCCATATCATAATACGTTTAAATGACTTGTTGTGTATATGTTCTTTCTTTCCAAGCCAAGAAGAGATGTTTCTTATATTAACTGTTTCATTTTGGATCACCTAAAATGTCCTCTAACCAGTTTGTCATGCATTTATATTATATTCACAACCCCACATATATGTAATATTTAACCCCACACATTCACACACATAAACACAAGTACATTAAGTATTTCACACTCTGAGTCGTGATTAATCACAGCCTGTTTTATAAATGTATTCAATCAAACCCTTTTATAGTTTGATAGCCTTGTAATTACTGAGTCATTAAATGCTTGGTTTTAAAGCTAGATAGATAATTAATACATGGATTGGAATACAAATAATAAATGATAATAGCCTCATATAAAATTGGTGGGGTCTCTGTTCACTGCGTCTGTCTCTGTAGGTTACTAACCATAGACTGTAGACCTGCAATAAATATATAGATATATATAAAGTATAAATAATATATAAAGAGATGAAGTCTGTATTTGCATATCGCGATGCGGCCGCTAGGGGGCGCTGACTGCTTATGAAACGCTTTTGGTCAGGAAAAAGAGGAGTAATCCAGCTATTCAGTTGGGACTATCCTGAGATAAACGTCTCAATGTCGTCTATTACATTAATTGGCTCCGGATTAAAACAAATGCTATTAAACTGACATGGATTAAGATTGATCTTCCCAATATTAGTCTTTCTTTCTGTAAAATAATAAAATGTGTAGCCTTATAATGCAGGTCATTCTGCCGACTGTAGTTTGCGATGCGCTGCGGACGACAGCGTCTTTTGACGGGATTATGATGTCCGAAGGTGGAGCAAAACACGTGAAGCGGATGAGCTTAATCCGTCGGTCTTTGGGGTAGATGGAGATGACTGACGGCTTGCACAGAGGACCACTTTGCCTTCGTGTGCGTTCTTGTCAAATGTATCAGCGGATGAGTGGGTAGCTGTGGACGGTGCGCTCCGTTTAACAACGTCTTTACACAGATCCACTTCATATGTTTGATGTAAAAGAGAAAGCCAACGGGGGACAATGGGGACACTTCTGCTGCACATTGGTAAGCTTTATTTACTGTCCACCTTCCTCTGAACATTTGTTTGGCTAAAGTTTGAACCAGTGCCCTCAACTTTCCCCTCTCCTCCCCTGCTCCCTACCCCTCCATCTACTCCTCTCCCCCTCATCTCCTCCTCTCCCCCTCCCTCTCCTCCTCTCCTCCTCTCCTCCCTCCATCTCCTCCTCTCCCCCTCCATCTCTCCTCCTCCTCTCTCCCTCCTCTCCTCCTCTCCTCCTCATCTCCCTCTCTCTCCTCCTCCTCTCCCCCTCCCCTACTCCTCTCCTCCTCTAACCCTCTATCTACTCCTCCCCCTCCTCCTATTCTCTCCTCCTCTCTCCTCCTCTCCTCCTCTCAGTGATAGCCAGCCTCGTGTCGGAGTTATCCGGCGCAACTGCAGCGAGAAAAAATCTGAAGGTAACCCGGGCAACCAGGTCAACATCCAGTCCTCAGGTCATGAGGAAGGCACAAAAAATAGTGGATGACCCTCTCACCCCAACCATGGACTGTTTGCCCTCCTCCCCTCCGGGAGGCGCTATAGAAACCTCTGTTCCAAGTCAAGCAGGCTTAGGAACAGCTTCTTCCCCTCAGCTGTCATCTCCCTGAACTCTGCACCACGAAGACAGCCCCCCCCCCCCTGCTGCCACCCCCTCTGCTGCCCCCCCCCCTGCCCCACACCTCTGCTGCCCCCCCTCTGCTGCCCCCCCCCCTGCCCCACACCTCTGCTGCCCCCCCCCTGCTGCCCCCCCCTCTGCTGCCCCCCCCCTGCCCCACACCTCTGCTGCCCCCCCTCTGCTGCCCCCCCCCCCTGCCCCACACCTCTGCTGCCCCCCCTCTGCTGCCCCCCCCCCCTGCCCCACACCTCTGCTGCCCCCCCCTCTGCTGCCACCCCCTCTGCTGCCCCCCCCTGCCCCACACCTCTGCTGCCCCCCCCCCCCCTGCCCCACACCTCTGCTGCCCCCCCTCTGCTGCCCCCCCCTGCTCACGCCCCTGCCCCCCCCCCCTCTGCTGCCCCCCCCTCTGCTCAACACCTATAACAATCACCACCAACGTCTCTGACTAAGTAAAAAAAAAGAAAAAAGAAAAAACAAAGTATTCTATTATTATACAGTATCATGTTCATATATATATCACTATTATGTATTATATAGTAACATGTTGCATTTCCTTGTACAGAGGCTACGAACCCGGACACCATTTGGTTAAATGCCTCCAAGCTTTTCTAGGCCTTAAATGGCTGTTTGGTGTAATAGCTGGTCTCCAAAACCCTCAGGGTCAAACCCTCAGGGTCAAACACTCAGGGTCAAACCCTCAGGGTCAAACCCTCAGGGTCAAACCCTCAGGGTCAAACACTCAGGGTCAAACACTCACCAACCAGCCATATTTGTTGTAAATATCTCCTCTTTCTATGGATTTCGAGGCATTTTGCATACTCTAAAGCACTGGGATATTGTTAGCTAGATATTCCAAGTCATCCTTGGTTTCTTTCTGTGAAAGATCCATAAAAAAGTAGAAAAGAACGTGAGAGCTAGAGACAAACGGCTTATGTTTACATCGATTTAACACTGAGAGGCTCCAACATGGCCCACACCCAGATATAGACAGCCCTCTGACGTCATCTGAAAACCTCCCATTCCCAATCAGGCTCCCTATTTAGACTCCGCCCCCTGTCACTCGTTGCCAGAACTTTCCCGTTGTTCGTTGTAGATCTTTACCTTTGTATGTATATATCAGTGGAGGCTCGTCCATTGAGGACATTTCAGAAAATAAAGTTAAATACACATAAATTGAACATATTCATCTGTGAAAATACTGACAAAAATGCTTTTTCTAATTCTCCAAAGTCACACAAATATGTGTGTCAAAATAGCACCAGCAGCGCCATACCGCAATTTTTGGAATCACTGTACAGAAGGAACGGAGGAACGTCCTCCGTAAGCTGACATTGAAGTCCAATATAAAACTCCCGGACCCGAGCGACTGGCGAGTCCTGGTTTAACATGAGTGTGTACGGCGCTAAGGGAGGACTATCCTCCCCTTTCCTCCCTTAGGGCGGGTCTAGCCAGAGGCTGTGAACCAATCAGCAGAGCTCACTGCACTAGTGAATACCCAATCAGAGTTTTGGGGGTCATTCATTAATTCCACGTTCCAGAAAACTTGTTAGTCGTGAGTCATTTACTTTTAATTGATTTTAGATTGTAAACTTGAGTTCCTCCTCAAAGCGTTCCGGGTGCATGACACCAAACGTAAAGCATGGCTGACCGGGACAAGGTGATGTTTCTTTGGGTCGCCATTAGACAATTGACATGATTTACGTCATGATAGTATGTCTTATTTTAGTTAAATACAACTAAATATACGGGTAAATATAAGTACAGTATATATAAATATACAGCCGGCAGTATAGCTCAGGAGGTAGAGCGGTCGCCTCACATCCGGTCGCTGGTTCGATCCCCGGCTCCTCCTAGCAAAAACTGTCGAGGTGTCCTTGAGCAAGACCCCCTAACCCTACCTGCTCCTGACCTGCTGGCTGTCTCCTTGATGGCTGACTCCGCCGTCGGTGGATCAATGGGTGAATGTGAGGCATGACTTGTACATTACCATATACTTTACACAACAGACCGATTCTCCCTCAAATCTCACTCAATTTTTATTTAATTATTTAATTCTGTTCGTTTTGTTTGGTAGAACTCGCCACTGTGCATGAAACTTCTATTCCGAATTTCCGATTTTCATAAAAAATGGATTAATCACTAAATCAAAACAATACTTCTTCCCCCTCACATCACAATCGGTTTTAATTCTGTTTGGCTTGTCTGCTAAAATGACCCACTAATAAACTGTCAACATTTATAGTGAGGCACCTTTCTTCCTCCCCTATTTTTGCAACCACCAGCCGCCACTAGTGTATATATATTAGGGCTGTCAAAGTTAACGCGTTAACGCATTATTTATACATTTTTTTAACTCAAATGAATCATCGTATCCGGTTTAGACGACTCCTCCCTCAGTGTTTCCACCTGGTAATGACCTGAGAGGCTCCTCCCCCAGTGTTTCACCTGGTAATGACCTGAGAGGCTCCTCCCCCAGTGTTTCACCTGGTAATGACCTGAGAGGCTCCTCCCCCAGTGTTTCACCTGGTAATGACCTGAGAGGCTCCTCCCCCAGTGTTTCACCTGGTAATGAGCTGAGAGGCTCCTCCCCCAGTGTTTCACCTGGTAATGACCTGAGAGGCTCCTCCCCCAGTGTTTCACCTGGTAATGACCTGAGAGGCTCCTCCCCCAGTGTTTCACCTGGTAATGACCTGAGAGGCAGGTAGTAAGGCCCGTTAAACCAACAGGATGATGAGGAGACGCACCGAGGAGCGTTGGGCGGAACATTTCACTTTAACACATTGCGCTCGCAATATGATTGCGGCAGCAAAGAAACTTCCTTTGAGCATATGTCCTGTATATATGTATATATATATATGTGTATATATATATGTGTGTATATATATATATATATGTGTGTATAGCGCACATTTTACAGAGGGCCGCTGGTCTCACTCCGCGACTGTGGATGTGATGGGGCTTCAAACACAGTCCTGCAAACAGCGGAGCTGAAAGTCCGGCAGCAAGCCTCTCACGGGCAAAAGGAGGAGGAGCCAAGCCTCTCACGGGCAGAAGGAGGAGGAGCCAAGCCTCTCACGGGCATTGTGAGATGCCCGTGGTGATTCATCTGATTAATCACAGAATTGTATTGTGATTAATCCGATTAAATATTTTGATCTATTGACAGCACTAATATATCAATTGAAATACCCATACGGGTATTGATGCGTTGGACTTCCAACGCATCAATATCGTAGCAACTGAATGTAAGTACATAAAGAATGTGTATTTGAATTATGCAAGGAATGAACAACGACAGGTTGTCTTGTTGTTCCTTACTTAATCCCAGTGGTGTTTAGTGACAAGTTACAGGTAACAAGCAACGACCATCTTGGGCACGATTACACGCAAGAGTCGCAGGAATAAGAGAGGGAAGCGAGCCAGCGTGCTAGTCAGGCTGAGATGTCGATCCGATCGCCCCCCACTACCCACCATTCTACTGGCTAATGTACAGTCTCTGGACAATAAGTTAAGCGAGTATTCAATTCCACCGGGAAACTAAGGACAACTGCATCATCTGCCTTACGGAGACATGGATGTCGGAGGGGGTTACAGACGCAGCTATCGAGCCAACAGGATTTTCCGTCCACCGGGCGGACAGAACAAAGGCTCTCTCTCCGGTAAAGATCGCGGAGATTCAAGATTCAAGAGATTCAAGAGACTTTATTTATCCCGAGGGAAATTAAGGTGCAACAGTTGAAACAGGGGGAATAAATGCACACAAAATGAGGAGGGGGGTATGTCTCATGATAAACAGATCTTGGTGCAACCAAAGTCATGTACATGCCCTCACGTCTTTCTGTTCCCCGGACCTGGAATACCTGATGCTTATGTGCCATCCATACTGGCTACCTCGTGATTTTTCAGCGGTAACTGTGTCCGCTGTTTACATTCCCCCACAAGCCAACGCAGACACAGCGCTGAAGGAACTGTATGGGGCTATCATCGAACAGGAGTCGCACACCCCGAGGCTGCTCTCATCGTGGCGGGGGACTTCAACAAGACGAACCTGAAGAAGGTTCTCCCGAAGTTCTACCAACACATAACGAGCAACACACTGGGCGAGCAGATCCTCGACCACTGCTACACCCCCTTCCGTGATGGCTACAAGGCCCTCCTCCGCCCACCGTTCGGCAAATCAGACCACCGCTCTATCCTGCTACTCCCCGCCTATAGGCAGAGACTGAAGCAGCAACCGATCGCTGTGAGGGAGGTCCAATGCTGGTCGGACCAATCGGACGAATCAGGATTGTTTTGATCGCGCTGACTGGCACATGTTCTGCGTTGCCTCGGACAATAACAGCGTCGTCAGTCACCGGGTTCATCATAGATGAACATGCATAGATGACGTTGTGCCGACCAAGTCGGTTCGGATATATCCCATTCACGCTCGGTTCAACGTGAATGGCAGCCCGCCGAAGCCAGCGCCGCCTGAGGAGACCAGCCTGCTGAACATCTCGGAGGCGGATGTGCGCCGCACCCTCAAGCTTACATCTGTAAGGCGGCAGGTCCCGACGACATCCCGGGCCGCGTCCTCAGAGCATGCGCAGACCAGTTGGCAGGAGTCTTTGCAGACATCTTCAACCTCTCCCTGTCCCAGGCTGCTGTCTCCGCGGTCTTCAAGATGTCCACCATCGTGCCTGTCCCTAAACAACCCAAGGTAACATGCCTGAATGACTATAGACCTGTAGCCCTCACCTCGATTGTCAGCAAACGCTTCGAGAGGTTGGTCAAGGACTTCATTTGCTCCGTGTTACCTGCCACACTGGACCCATGGCAATTTGCATATCGTCAAAACAGATCCACGGACGACGCAATTGCCATGGCCCTCCACACTGCCCTTACCCACCTGGAGGGAAAGAACTGTTATGGGCGAATGCTGTTTGTGGACTACAGCTCAGCGTTCAACATGATAGTTCCTTCCAAGCTCGACACCAAGCTTAGAGGTCTAGGGGTGCCCCCATCCACGTGCAGCTGGATACTGGACCTCCTGTTGGACCGCCGCCAGCTGGTGAGGATGGGCAGCACCACCTCAGAGCCACTGACCCTCAACATGAGAGCCCCCCAGGGATGCGTGCTGAGCCCTCTCCTCTACTCCCTCTACACCCACGACTGCATGGCTATGCACAGCTCCAACGTCATCAACAAGTTTGCTGACGACACGACAGTGATGGGCCTGATCGCCGGCGACGACGAGACAGCCTACAGGGAGGAGGTCGGATCGCTGGAGCAGTGGTGCCAGGAGAACAGCCTCGCCCTCAACGTCAAGAAGACCAAGGAGCTGATCGTGGACTTCAGGAAGTCAACGGCGTCGCAGTGGAGAGGGTCAGCAGCTTCAAGTTCCTCGGTGTGCACATCTCCGAGGACCTCACATGGTCCACGCACACCACACACGTGGTGAAAAGGGCCCAACAACACCTATATTTCCTCAGGCGTCTGAGGAAATTCAGCATGGGCCCCCGCAACCTGAGAACATTCTATACCGGCACCATCGAAAGTGTTCTTACAGGGTGTATCACAGCCCGGTACGGGAACTGCACCACACTCGAGCACAGAGCGCTTCAAAGGGTGGTGCGGATGGCCCAGTATATCGTTGGAGGTGAGCTCCCCTCCCTCCTGGATATATACAACCAGCGGTGCGTGGCCAAGGCCAAACGCCACGAACTGTATTCACTTTTACCGTCAGGCAGACGATACCGCAGTATCAAGTGCCGTACAAATAGACTCAGAGATAGCTTCCACAGTCAGGCCATCAGGCTGCTGAACAAGGGCGTATAGCATATAACAATGTATATTTTATTACATTGATTTATATATACATATTGCTCTTTTTCTGTGCCGATATATTGCATTTTATAAATTGCATTCCATTTTTTATTTTATATATTTAACTTTTTTTACTTATTTTATTCTATTCTGTTTTTATTCTATTTTATCTCATTTTTATAACTGCTGTCTGTCGTCGGGTATTGCACATAAGATTTTCACTCACTGCTTTATACTTTAAACTGTGAAGTGACAATAAACTTGACTTGACTTGACTTACGGTAATATGTTAATATGAGAAGGTGACGTCATTATGCAGAGCACGTACTCTGCGTCTCCTGTTTTCAAGTCAAGTCAAGTTTATTGCCACTTCACAGTTTACACAAGTATAAAGCAGTGGTGTGAAAATCTTATGTGCAATACCCGACGACAGACAGCAGTTATAAAAATAAGATAAAAATTGATAAAAATAGAATAAAAGTAGAATAAAGTTTAAAAATAAATAAATAAATGCACTCTTCACCAAGAGTGTGTGAGGCTTGCGCTCCTCAGTGTGTGTGACTCTGTCTTTTCATGGGCAAGTTCATGTGAGCCAACTCAAAAATCCGCCGGACGGCTAAACAAGTATAACGTGTCTTTTAGTGTCGTACGTAAGAAACGGCTGAGTTAAAAACTCATCAGAAGGCCTATTATTATGAAAGTAACTTATAAGAAGTTGAACCTTGCTGGCCACTACACTTAGGAGAATCCACTTTTCCCTTGTAACTCTTAATGAATACCTACAGTATGATTCTAGGGAATTATAGCCTGCCACCAATAGAGTTCCCAGTCAGGCATGAACCCACCATCTTCAGCCCCAGCACACAAGCTTACCAATGAGGCTCTTCTGTAGCGACCTCCAAATTCATGATGTATGAATACATAACACATCAAAGCTATACATGATGTACGCCTATGAGTCTCTATTGACTTTTGAGTTTTGAAACCTTCCGACAAATGAACAACAAAGTCATTGTCACAAAGTCGACATGATCGAGGCGTCAGTGGCTCAGGAGGAAGAGGGAGTTGTCAGGCTGTGTGTGTGTGTGTGTGTGTGTGTGTGTGTGTGTGTGTGTGTGTGTGTGTGTGTGTGTGTGTGTGTGTGTGTGTGTGTGTGTGTGTGTGTGTGTGTGTGTGTGTGTGTGTGTGTGTGTGTGTGTGTGTGTGTGTGTGTGTGTGTGTGTGTGTGTGTGTGTGTGTGTGTGTGTGTGTGTCGTGTGTGTGTGTGTGTGTCTGTGTCTGCTACAGCTACCTTCTACTGAAGGAATACTGCGTATATTCTTCTAGAATATTCCAATAGGAGGGTGAGAGGTTAGACTTAACTCAACAACTTTTTCACTTTTTAAATGATGCTTTGTTCTGTGCCATAGATGATTTGCATATCCATTATAAGAGGCCTGCAGAAATGACACAACTCTCTCTTGATTAAAATAGCCCTTTTCACAGTGTTTCTTAACCAAAGAAAACCCCTTCCTTGTCTTCCCAGGCTGGTCCAGTGGCCGTCTGTTCAGACGCTCTTCAATCAGCAGCATGCAACGCAACTCCTTCATTAGTTGTAATGTTTCAGTACTAGACCATCGGCAGTTTATTTTTTAATCCAATAAATCGTGGTTTTATCATATATTTTATTTAGAATACAAAATATGAATTATTATAGTTATATAACTATAACTTAATAACTAAATGTTATACTTTTGACACGCCCATCTTCCTCGCTCATACTAATCTTTGTTTCTTGTTCACAAATGGAGGCTGAACCATCGCAAGGCTATACCATCGCAATCGTTTTGCGAACATCTCCCCAAAATAAATAGGACAAAACCATTAAAAATACTTTAGATTAATACTTGTTAACCCTCCTCAAACGAATATTAACATCACAAGATTGACAGTTCTCCAACCAGACAAGGACACTCACTGCTGAGTAAAACAACAACTTGACTGATTTATGTGTTATCAACAATTACACTGGAGGAAATAGTTCAACGTTACTCTGAAGTGTGCGACGGAATAGGCAAGTGTGGAGTGTGTGTGTGTGAGGTGTGTGTGTGTGTGTGGTTGGTGGCTGGTTTAAGCAGCCTCACCTGGCCCGAGTCAGACTGATTCCACTCTAAGGCTGGAGGTGAGGCTTCACACCTGTGGTGCATTGGGTGACCGGAGGACTGAAGCCACTCAGGTTGCGTGCGAACGCCGGCGGACTGTAACAGCAGCTCCACCCACACATCACCGGAGAGGCTTTCACAAGCGCGCTAAGTGGCTTTGCTGGGTTCCTCCGAGGCAGAGGACACGGGGAGATAAACCAGTTCATTGGCAAGTTGGCAAGATGCAACAGCCAGAGCAGGTGGTAAACACTGACATGCCAGAGCTCTTTCTGAGTTGTGTGTGTGTGTGTGTGTGTGTGTGTGTGTGTGTGTGTGTGTGTGTGTGTGTGTGTGTGTGTGTGTGGCGATGGCTGGTTTGTTCTGGTGTGCAGCCTCACCCGGCCCCAGAGTCTGGCTCTGGCCAGGTGAGGCTGCTTCAACCAGCCACTAACCACACACACACTCCACGGCAAGCTAAACAGCTGTCAACTAAATGCCATGTAAATCTTGTTGCTGATGTTTTGTGCTATTGCCCTATCCTCCTCTTTGCTGCACATTAAGATGGGACTAGCCAATGTCATCGAACTATCCACAAGGTTTGCTGAAGAGCCTGGGGTAGTTGTTCAAAGCTATGGGAACAGATTAACTGTAAAACAGAAGGGCAAACTCTACCAGAGGAATTCTGTACACGTGAAACTGAACTTGAGATACCAGATTCGGTCGTATGATCGTACGACCGAACGGACCCGCAGCAGGTTGGCCTTAGTCCCTGGCCTCCACGTCCCCGCCTGGAGGGGAACAGTAGCAGTGCGGCCCGGGTCAGACCCTGGGTGTTTTTTGGCCAGGATGAGGCATAGTGTGGACATCTACAGGGACCTGTGGGTTCACTGAGACCAGTGTAGAGCTCTACGAGAAGTACTTTTTACTATATTGTGTAAAGCAACTTAACTGAGAATTTGGATTTATGGCATGGAGGAGCATGTAGGGGTTAGGTTAGGCATGTGGCTTGAGGACGCTTGGAGGTTGTGGCCATGGGGAATCGAACCTAGTACCCTTTGGCTGAATGTTATGTTTTCGCCCCCGTTTGTTAATGTGACAAACATTTCAAAGGGTTCTTATAAAACACAGAATGTTTTTTTCTGATGATGTCTGGCCTCTTAGATTGTAACGTGTTCAATCTTAACAGATCTTCTAGTGGACCAGTCTCACAAAACATCTCTAGAGAGAGGAATTACTGTAATAATACTGTAAATTGTGGAATTCATCTATCAATACATTTAGATTTCATTTAGAGTTAATTTAGTTATATTTTGTTTATACTAGTTTTGTTTAGGTAGTTTGTTGTTATTTAGTTTTTAGCTTTTAGGTATTCCCCCTGTGTCAACTGTTGCACCTTAATTTCCCTCGGGATAAATAAAGTCATCTGAATCTGAATCTGAAGAGATGTAGAGAGAGAGGGAGATTGCTATACTTCATTAAAAAAGAAGAAGAAGAATCCAATAGTAGAATAGTAGAAATAGTACAATCAAATAGTATCAAAAAATCCAGCTTTTTCATTATTTTACACATGTAAAAATATATTTTGATTTAGTACATTTTATTTGAATTCAAATCGTTTTCTGAAATGGTAATTTTCTCTTTAAATTAAGTATTTTTTTATGGGAGTACTTTTACTTAATTACTGCTTAATCCACACCCTTGGAAGTGGAAACTGTATTGACCTTGATCCTTACCAATCCTTAAGTATTCAAAAATGCTGTTGAATTAGTATATTAATAATATAACTATAGTTCTGGCTGTAGTTCTATGGTCGTGACATATGCAAGTCTTTTGGTAAGGTGTTCCCCGAAGAGATTTATGTTTAGTTTATTTTTCAAGGTTGAACAACTCACCTCAGAGCTCCTTGAACTTCACTGCAGTTGAATCCATTGAATCCAGTTCAACCAAAGGAACCAAACTAAAGTGAGTAGTGGTTGAAATCAGTCTTATATCTGTCTGACCCTCTTGTGACGGAGACTGGGGCATTTCAAGTCCAGGATCCTGGGCGCTGCTACTTATGTCCAAATCAATAAGTACGACCTATTTACACATTGATGTACATGTATTCATCCAGGCCCATTTCTGTAGTAAATAGATCTATAATTCAAACTGATTCCCTTTGAGTGTAGTTGAGTGTAGTTGAGTGTTTGTTTTGCTGTGTCAGTGCAGCTAGCCTACTACACTGCAAGCTTCTTGCAGTAACAATAATGTTTTAATAAGACGTTTTCAACATCAATAAAATGTAACTCCCAGATGAAAACACTGATGTTTAATGGGTTATCAATAGTTTTCTTAATAATTTATTTTTTTACCTCAACTGTTGACAATGTTTACATGTATGTATTAAATGCTATATTATATTGTATATTGTTGGTAGTTTATTGTTAGTGGCCTATGCCACTTGCTGCTATACCAGCATTTCCTTTCCTCCAGCAGTGGTTTCTGTGAAACCTCGTGTTTAATATATAAAAATATCTCAGAGGCAACTCCCATTAATCGCTACCTGTTCTTATAGCGGGCTGTAGATCTGTGTCTGTTCATGGGCAAGTTCATGTGAGCCAACTCAATAAATCCGCCGGACGGCTAAACAAGTATAACGTGTCTTTTTGTTGCGCCCCAACGAGACCGACGAGCCAAATGTGCCAAAGAACCCAGAAGTAGAGAGACACGGACACTCAAAACAACGGAAAAAATGTCTTTACTGTAAATATCTCCAACATCAACAAAACATAGTTTTAGGGTTGGGCAGGGTTGGACTGGTTACTTGGCGAGGTCGGAGCTGGAACACGCAGTCTCTCGTGACAGTGGTTCTCAATAACCAAGCGCCCAACGTCGGTCCTCGGCAGCCTAAAGAAGGGTAGATCCCAGGTGTTAATTAGCCTTAGTAGGCCTGATTATGATGGGCAACACCTGGGATCGATTAGAGCGTGGGGGGGGCACAACATTATCCCCCCCCTGAGGGGAGGCACCGGACGACCGCCCCCGGGGCCCCCGGGTTCTCCCGATAGAAGTCGTCCAGCAGGGAGTGGTCCGCGAGATAGGAAGAGTGCACCCCCAGCGGCGGACGGCGAGGAGCTTACGGACCGACCATACCGGATCTCCATCCACCAGGACCCGGGGAAGCGGAGGAGCTGTAACAGGGTGAGACAAGGGACTGGAGGACACGGTTTTAGCTGAGACACATGAAACACGGGGTGAACCCGGAGAGCCGGAGGGAGAACTAAACGCACCGCAGAGTGGTTCATGACTCGATCCACGGTGTAGGGACCAACGTACCGGGGATTCAACTTACGAGTTGATGTCTGGGTGGTCTGGAGGGGCAGGTCCCGGGCCAATAGCCAAACCCTCTGGCCAGGCTGGTAGACAGGGGCAGGCACCCTCCGCCGGTTCGCGGCAAGCCGAGCCCGCTCCGTGGCCCGGAGTAGTGCGGCCCGGGCAGCCCTCCAAACGCGTTGACACCGGCGGAGGTAGGCCCTGGTGGACGGGACCGCCACCTTCAGCTCCTGTTGGGGAAACAGAGGGGGCTGGTAGCCCAGGGAACACTGGAATGGGGACATACCAGTAGCGGAGCTCTCCATAGCGTTGAGGGAATACTCCACCCAGGGCAGTACTTGGCCCAGGAGGTGGGGTTACTCGAGGTGACGCAACGAAGAGCCGCCTCGACGGCCTGGTTGGCGCGCTCCGCCTGCCCATTGGACTGGGGGTGGTAACCAGAGGATAGGCTGGCCGTGGCCCCAATTCCCTTGCAGGCCTGCCACACCTTGGAGATGAATTGGGGACCACGGTGCAGGCGGCTACAAACCCCCTGACATCCCTCCTGAGAGTGGTCCACCAGAACCTCCGGCTGATGAACTCCGCCGTCCGCCGCTCCCCGGGGTGACAAGCAAAGTGGCTGGAGTGGTCCCACTCCAACACCTGCAGGCGGACAGCAAGAGGCATAAACAACCGGGTACAGGGACCGTTACCTGGGTCTGGCTCGCCCGCTGGGCCTGTCTCACCAGCGGCTCGATGGCCCAGGTGACTACACCCACCACCCGGGCTGAGGAAAGGATGGTGTCGGGGTTCTCCTTGACGGCAGGACCCTCCCCCGGGAACTGACGGGAGAGGACGTCAGCTCTGATGTTCTTGGAGCCCGGACGGTAGGTGAGGGTGAAATTGAACCGGCTGAAGAAAAGGGCCCAGCGGACCTGCCTGGAGTTCAGCCTCTTCGCCGCCCTTATGTAGGCCAGGTTCTTGTGATCCGACCACACGATGAACGGTAGCTCCGCTCCCTCCAACCAGTGTCTCCACTCCTCCAGGGCGGCGTGAACCGCCAACAGTTCCTTGTTGCCCACATCATAGTTCCTCTCAGCGGGTACGAAACGCCGAGAGAAATAGGCACACGGGTGGACCCTGTGGTCCTCCTCCGACTGCTGTGAGAGAACGGCTCCGATGCCTGTGTCCGACGCATCTACCTCGACGATGTACTGCCTCACCGGGTCGGGGTGGACGAGAACCGGGGCTGTGGTGAACAAGCTCTTGAGTCGGAGGAAGGCCGACTCTGCCTCAGGTGTCCACACGAACGGTCGAGAGGAGGAGGTGAGGGCGTTGAGGGGGGCAGCCACCTGGCTGAACCCCTTGATGAACCGCCGCACAAAGCCTGCAAAACCCAGGAAGCGCCTGAGCTGCGCGCGGTCAGTAGGGCGCGGCCATTCCTCCACCGCCTTGATCTTGGCGGGGTCTGCACGCATCTGTCCATCCTCCACCACGTTGCCGAGATACGTCACCGAGTTGGTGTGGAAGCACTTCTCAGCCTTCACGTAGAGCCTGTTCTCCAACAGCCGTTGTAGCAACAGGCGGACGTGCTGGTGGTGTTCCTCCATGGACCTAGAGAAAATCAGGATGTCGTCCAGGTACACCACCACAAAGATGTTTAGCATGTCCCTCAGCACGTCATTCACCAGGCCTTGGAAAACTCCGGGGGCATTGGACAGACCGAACGGCATGACGCGGTACTCATAGTGGCCGAGATGGGTGTTGAAGGCCGTCTTCCACTCGTCACCCTCCCTGATCCTGACCAAGTGGTACGCGTTACGAAGGTCCAACTTGGTGAACACCCGGGCGTGCGTGAGTGGCTCGAAAGTGGAACTAAGAAGTGGCAGGGGGTATCTATTCTTCACCGTGATGTCGTTCAGTGCCCGATAGTCTATACAGGGCCTCAGGCCACCGTCCTTCTTAGCCACGAAGAAGAAGCCCGCTGCGATGGGCGAAGACGACGGCTTTATAAGGCCTGAGGCTAGGGACTCAGCGATAGTTGCGCATCGCCTCCCTCTGCGGCTGGGAGATGTTGTAGAGCCGCCTCTTAGGAAGGGCGGCCCCAGGAAGGAGGTCGATAGGACAATCATAAGGCCGGTGAGGGGGGAGTGAGAGGGCTCTGTCCTTACTAAACGCCAGAGAGAGGTTGTGATAAATGTGAGGCACCCCAGTGATATCTGGTGGAGAGGACACAGGCCTTGAACCGCTGGACGGAGACAGGGCGGAACGCAGACAGGTAGCGTGACAAGCTGTACTCCACCCCAAGACCCGCCCAGACGCCCAGGAGATGTGAGGGTCGTGCCTCTCCAGCCAGGGTCTACCCAACACTAGAGGCGCCGTGGGGGCGTGCAAAACAAAGAAACGAATGGACTCCCGAAAGAGTGAGTGTGAGAAGGTCAGTAGCGTGTGTAATAGTACCCAAAGAATGCCCATCAATGGCCCGAGGAGAGAGGGTGCGATCTAAAGCCACCAAAGGGACTCCCGCCGTCGGGCTAGAGTAACATCCAGTAGATACTCGTCTGCACCCGAGTCTATGAGAGCGCCAACCGACAAGGTCTCCGTACCCCAGGCTAAGGTGGCCGGAAAGAGACGATTTAACGTACTACGGGGCGGGGAAAGGGATGTCTTGCTCACCCGTATGCCCCTTACTGGTGGGCTTGGTTATTCTGTTAGGCCCCAACAAGACCGACGAGCCAAATGTGCCAAAGAACCCAGAAGTAGAGAGACACGGACACTCAAAACAACGGAAAAAATGTCTTTACTGTAAAAATCTCCAACAACAAAACATAGACTAGGCAGGGTTGGACTGGATACTTGGTTACGTGGTCGGAGCTGGAACACGCAGTCTCTCGTGACAGTGGTTCTCAATAACCCAGCGCCCGACGTCGGTCCTCGGCAGCCTAAAGAAGGTAGATCCCAGGTGTTCATTAGTCTCAGTAGGCCTGATTATGATGGGCAACACCTGGGATCGATTAGAGCGTGGGGGAGGCACAACACTTTTAGTGTCTTACGTAAGAAACGGCTGAGTTAAAAACTCATCAGAAGGCCTATTATTATGAAAGTAACTTATAAGAAGTTGAACCTTGCTGGCCACTACACTTAGGAGAATCCACTTTTCCCTTGTAACTCTTAATGAATACCTACAGTACCTACAGTATGATTCTAGGGAATTATAGCCTGCCACCAATAGAGTTCCCAGTCAGGCATGAACCCACCATCTTCAGCCTCAGCACACAAGCTTACCAATGAGGCTCTTCTGTAGCGACCTCCAAATTCATGATGTATGAATACATAACACATCAAAGCTATACATGATGTACGCCTATGAGTCTCTATTGACTTTTGAGTTTTGAAACCTTCCGACAAATGAACAACAAAGTCATTGTCACAAAGTCGACATGATCGAGGCGTCAGGAGGAAGAGGGAGTTGTCAGATTGTGTGTGTGTGTGTGTGTGTGTGTGTGTGTGTGTGTGTGTGTGTGTGTGGGGCGATGGCTGGTTTGTTCTGGTGTGCAGCCTCACCCGGCCCCAGAGTCTGGCTCGGGCCAGGTGAGGCTGCTTCAACCAGCCACTAACCACAGACACACTCCACGGCAAGCTAAACAGCTGTCAACTAACTGCCATGTAAATCTTGTTGCTGATGTTTTGTGCTATTGCCCTATCCTCCTCTTTGCTGCACATTAAGATGGGACTAGCCAATGTCATCGAACTATCCACAAGGTTTGCTGAAGAGCCTGGGGTAGTTGTTCAAAGCTATGGGAACAGATTAACTGTAAAACAGAAGGGCAAACTGTACCAGAGGAATTCTGCACACGTGAAACTGAACTTGAGATACCAGATTCGGGCCGTATGATCGTCTGTTTGAAGTCTGTGATCATCAGGACGCCGATGTCCACCGGGTTCACCTTGTTGCTCAGGTTGAAGGTGAAGGGGCAGCAGACCAGGAGGTCGCAGAGGCGTCTCCACAAAGACTTGGGCTCCTGGGACCGCGCCACCAGCTCCTGGGGACGGACCCGCAGCAGGTTGGCCTTAGTCCCTGGCCTCCACGTCCCCGCCTGGAGGGGAACAGTAGTAGTGCGGCCCGGGTCAGACCCTGGGTGTTTTTTGGCCAGGATGAGGCATAGTGTGGACATCTACAGGGACCTGTGGGTTCACTGAGACCAGTGTAGAGCTCTACGAGAAGTACTTTTTACTATATTGTGTAAAGCAACTTAACTGAGAATTTGGATTTATGGCATGGAGGAGCATGTAGGGGTTGGGTTAGGCATGTGGCTTGAGGACGCTTGGAGGTTGTGGCCATGGGGAATCGAACCTAGTACCCTTTGGCTGAATGTTATGTTTTCGCCCCCGTTTGTTAATGTGACAAACATTTCAAAGGGTTCTTATAAAACACAGAATGTTTTTTCTGATGATGTCTGGCCTCTTAGATTGTAACGTGTTCAATCTTAACAGATCTTCTAGTGGACCAGTCTATCACAAAACATCTCTAGAGAGAGGAATTACTGTAATAATACTGTAAATTGTGGAATTCATCTATCAATACATTTAGATTTCATTTAGAGTTAATTTAGTTATATTTTGTTTATACTAGTTTTGTTTAGGTAGTTTGTTGTTATTTAGTTTTTAGCTTTTAGGTATTCCCCCTGTGTCAACTGTTGCACCTTAATTTCCCTCGGGATAAATAAAGTCATCTGAATCTGAATCTGAAGAGATGTAGAGAGAGGGAGATTGCTATACTTCATTAAAAAAGAAGAAGAAGAATCCAATAGTAGAATAGTAGAAATAGTACAATCAAATAGTATCAAAAAATCCAGCTTTTTCATTATTTTACACATGTAAAAATATATTTTGATTTAGTACATTTTATTTGAATTCAAATCGTTTTCTGAAATGGTAATTTTCTCTTTAAATTAAGTATTTTTTTATGGGAGTACTTTTACTTAATTACTGCTTAATCCACACCCTTGGAAGTGGAAACTGTATTGACCTTGATCCTTACCAATCCTTAAGTATTCAAAAATGCTGTTGAATTAGTATATTAATAATATAACTATAGTTCTGGCTGTAGTTCTATGGTCGTGACATATGCAAGTCTTTTGGTAAGGTGTTCCCCGAAGAGATTTATGTTTAGTTTATTTTTCAAGGTTGAACAACTCACCTCAGAGCTCCTTGAACTTCACTGCAGTTGAATCCAGTTCAACCAAAGGAACCAAACTAAAGTGAGTAGTGGTTGAAATCAGTCTTATATCTGTCTGACCCTCTTGTGACGGAGACTGGGGCATTTCAAGTCCAGGATCCTGGGCGCTGCTACTTATGTCCAAATCAATAAGTACGACCTATTTACACATTGATGTACATGTATTCATCCAGGCCCATTTCTGTAGTAAATAGATCTATCATTCAAACGGATTCCCTTTGAGTGTAGTTGAGTGTAGTTGAGTGTTTGTTTTACTGTGTCAGTGCAGCTAGCCTACTACACTGCAAGCTTCTTGCAGTAACAATAATGTTTTAATAAGACGTTTTCAACATCAATAAAATGTAACTCCCAGATGAAAACACTGATGTTTAATGGGTTATCAATAGTTTTCTTAATAATTTATTTTTTTACCTCAACTGTTGACAATGTTTACATGTATGTATTAAATGCTATATTATATATTTATTGTTGGTAGTTTCATGTTAGTGGCCAAGGCCACTTGCTGCTATACCAGCATTTCCTTTCCTCCAGCAGTGGTTTCTGTGAAACCACGTCTTTAATATATAAAAATATCTCAGAGGCAACTCCCATTAATCGCTACCTGTTCTTATAGCGGGCTGTAGATCTGTGTCTGTTCATGGGCAAGTTCATGTGAGCCAACTCAATAAATCCGCCGGACGGCTAAACAAGTATAACGTGTCTTTTTGTTGCGCCCCAACGAGACCGACGAGCCAAATGTGCCAAAGAACCCAGAAGTAGAGAGACACGGACACTCAAAACAACGGAAAAAATGTCTTTACTGTAAATATCTCCAACATCAACAAAACATAGTTTTAGGGTTGGGCAGGGTTGGACTGGTTACTTGGCGAGGTCGGAGCTGGAACACGCAGTCTCTCGTGACAGTGGTTCTCAATAACCAAGCGCCCAACGTCGGTCCTCGGCAGCCTAAAGAAGGGTAGATCCCAGGTGTTAATTAGCCTCAGTAGGCCTGATTATGATGGGCAACACCTGGGATCGATTAGAGCGTGGGGGGGGCACAACATTATCCCCCGCCTGAGGGGAGGCACCGGACGACCGCCCCAGAGCCCCCGGGTTCTCCCGATAGAAGTCGTCCAGCAGGGAGTGGTCCGCGAGATAGGAAGAGTGCACCCCCAGCGGCGGACGGCGAGGAGCTTACGGACCGACCATACCGGATCTCCATCCACCAGGACCCGGGGAAGCGGAGGAGCTGTAACAGGGTGAGACAAGGGACTGGAGGACACGGGTTTTAGCTGAGACACATGAAACACGGGGTGAACCCGGAGAGCCGGAGGGAGAACTAAACGCACCGCAGAGTGGTTCATGACTCGATCCACGGTGTAGGGACCAACGTACCGGGGATTCAACTTACGAGTTGATGTCTGGGTGGTCTGGAGGGGCAGGTCCCGGGCCAATAGCCAAACCCTCTGGCCAGGCTGGTAGACAGGGGCAGGCACCCTCCGCCGGTTTCGCGGCAAGCCGAGCCCGCTCCGTGGCCCGGAGTAGTGCGGCCCGGGCAGCCCTCCAAACGCGTTGACACCGGCGGAGGTGGGCCCTGGTGGACGGGACCGCCACCTTCAGCTCCTGTTGGGGAAACAGAGGCGCTCCGCCTGCCCATTGGACTGGGGGTGGTAACCAGAGGATAGGCTGGCCGTGGCCCCAATTCCCTTGCAGAAGGCCTGCCACACCTTGGAGATGAATTGGGGACCGCGGTGCAGGCGGCTACAAACCCCCTGACATCCCTCCTGAGAGTGGTCCACCAGAACCTCCGGCTGATGAACTCCGCCGTCCGCCGCTCCCCGGGGTGACAAGCAAAGTGGCTGGAGTGGCCCCACTCCAACACCTGCAGGCGGACAGCAAGAGGCACAAACAACCGGGTACAGGGACCGTTACCTGGGTCTGGCTCGGCCCGCTGGGCCTGTCTCACCAGCGGCTCGATGGCCCAGGTGACTACACCCACCACCCGGGCTGAGGGAAGGATGGTGTCGGGGTTCTCCTTGACAGCAGGACCCTCCCCCGGGAACTGACGGGAGAGGACGTCAGCTCTGATGTTCTTGGAGCCTGGACGGTAGGTGAGGGTGAAATTGAACCGGCTGAAGAAAAGGGCCCAGCGGGCCTGCCTGGAGTTCAGCCTCTTCGCCGCCCTTATGTAGGCCAGGTTCTTGTGATCCGACCACACGATGAACGGTAGCTCCGCTCCCTCCAACCAGTGTCTCCACTCCTCCAGGGCGGCGTGAACCGCCAACAGTTCCTTGTTGCCCACATCATAGTTCCTCTCAGCGGGTACGAAACGCCGAGAGAAATAGGCACACGGGTGGACCCTGTGGTCCTCCTCCGACTGCTGTGAGAGAACGGCTCCGATGCCTGTGTCCGACGCATCTACCTCGACGATGTACTGCCTCACCGGGTCGGGGTGGACGAGAACCGGGGCTGTGGTGAACAAGCTCTTGAGTCGGAGGAAGGCCGACTCTGCCTCAGGTGTCCACACGAACGGTCGAGAGGAGGAGGTGAGGGCGTTGAGGGGGGCAGCCACCTGGCTGAACCCCTTGATGAACTGCCGCACAAAGCCTGCAAAACCCAGGAAGCGCCTGAGCTGCGCGCGGTCAGTAGGGCGCGGCCATTCCTCCACCGCCTTGATCTTGGCGGGGTCTGCACGCATCTGTCCATCCTCCACCACGTTGCCGAGATACGTCACCGAGTTGGTGTGGAAGCACTTCTCAGCCTTCACGTAGAGCCTGTTCTCCAACAGCCGTTGTAGCAACAGGCGGACGTGCTGGTGGTGTTCCTCCATGGACCTAGAGAAAATCAGGATGTCGTCCAGGTACACCACCACAAAGATGTTTAGCATGTCCCTCAGCACGTCATTCACCAGGCCTTGGAAAACTCCGGGGGCATTGGACAGACCGAACGGCATGACGCGGTACTCATAGTGGCCGAGATGGGTGTTGAAGGCCGTCTTCCACTCGTCACCCTCCCTGATCCTGACCAAGTGGTACGCGTTACGAAGGTCCAACTTGGTGAACACCCGGGCGTGCGTGAGTGGCTCGAAAGTGGAACTAAGAAGTGGCAGGGGGTATCTATTCTTCACCGTGATGTCGTTCAGTGCCCGATAGTCTATACAGGGCCTCAGGCCACCGTCCTTCTTAGCCACGAAGAAGAAGCCCGCTGCGATGGGCGAAGACGACGGCTTTATAAGGCCTGAGGCTAGGGACTCAGCGATAGTTGCGCATCGCCTCCCTCTGCGGCTGGGAGATGTTGTAGAGCCGCCTCTTAGGAAGGGCGGCCCCAGGAAGGAGGTCGATGGGACAATCATAAGGCCAGTGAGGGGGGAGTGAGGGGGCTCTGTCCTTACTAAACGCCAGAGAGAGGTTGTGATAAATGTGAGGCACCCCAGTGATATCTGGTGGAGAGGACACAGGCCTTGAACCGCTGGACGGAGACAGGGCGGAACGCAGACAGGTAGCGTGACAAGCTGTACTCCACCCCAAGACCCGCCCAGACGCCCAGGAGATGTGAGGGTCGTGCCTCTCCAGCCAGGGTCTACCCAACACTAGAGGCGCCGTGGGGGCGTGCAAAACAAAGAAACGAATGGACTCCCGAAAGAGTGAGTGTGAGAAGGTCAGTAGCGTGTGTAATAGTACCCAAAGAATGCCCATCAATGGCCCGAGGAGAGAGGGTGCGATCTAAAGCCACCAAAGGGACTCCCGCCGTCGGGCTAGAGTAACATCCAGTAGACACTCGTCTGCACCCGAGTCTATGAGAGCGCCAACCGACAAGGTCTCCGTACCCCAGGCTAAGGTGGCCGGAAAGAGACGATTTAACGTACTACGGGGCGGGGAAAGGGATGTCTTGCTCACCCGTATGCCCCTTACTGGTGGGCTTGGTTATTCTGTTAGGCCCCAACAAGACCGACGAGCCAAATGTGCCAAAGAACCCAGAAGTAGAGAGACACGGACACTCAAAACAACGGAAAAAATGTCTTTACTGTAAATATCTCCAACAACAAAACATAGACTAGGCAGGGTTGGACTGGATACTTGGCGAGGTCGGAGCTGGAACACGCAGTCTCTCATGACAGTGGTTCTCAATAACCAAGCGCCCGACGTCGGTCCTCGGCAGCCTAAAGAAGGTGATCCCAGGTGTTCATTAGTCTCAGTAGGCCTGATTATGATGGGCAACACCTGGGATCGATTAGAGCGTGGGGGGGCACAACACTTTTAGTGTCTTACGTAAGAAACGGCTGAGTTAAAAACTCATCAGAAGGCCTATTATTATGAAAGTAACTTATAAGAAGTTGAACCTTGCTGGCCACTACACTTAAGAGAATCCATTTTTCCCTTGTAACTCTTAATGAATACCTACAGTACCTACAGTATGATTCTAGGGAATTATAGCCTGCCACCAATAGAGTTCCCAGTCAGGCATGAACCCACCATCTTCAGCCTCAGCACACAAGCTTACCAATGAGGCTCTTCTGTAGCGACCTCCAAATTCATGATGTATGAATACATAACACATCAAAGCTATACATGATGTACGCCTATGAGTCTCTATTGACTTTTGAGTTTTGAAACCTTCCGACAAATGAACAACAAAGTCATTGTCACAAAGTCGACATGATCGAGGCGTCAGTGGCTCAGGAGGAAGAGGGAGTTGTCAGGCTGTGTGTGTGTGTGTGTGTGTGTGTGTGTGTGTGTGTGTGTGTGTGTGTGTGTGTGTGTGTGTCTGTGTCTGCTACAGCTACCTTCTACTGAAGGAATACTGCGTATATTCTTCTAGAATATTCCAATAGGAGGGTGAGAGGTTAGACTTAACTCAACAACTTTTTCACTTTTTAAATGATGCTTTGTTCTGTGCCATAGATGATTTGCATATCCATTATAAGAGGCCTGCAGAAATGACACAACTCTCTCTTGATTAAAATAGCCCTTTTCACAGTGTTTCTTAACCAAAGAAAACCCCTTCCTTGTCTTCCCAGGCTGGTCCAGTGGCCGTCTGTTCAGACGCTCTTCAATCAGCAGCATGCAACGCAACTCCTTCATTAGTTGTAATGTTTCAGTACTAGACCATCGGCAGTTTATTTTTTAATCAAATAAATCGTGGTTTATCATCCATTTTATTTAGAATACAAAATATGAATTATTATAGTTATATAACTATAACTTAATAACTAAATGTTATACTTTTGACACGCCCGTCTTCCTCGCTCATACTAATCTTTGTTTCTTGTTCACAAATGGAGGCTGAACCATCGCAATCGTTTGCGAACATCTCCCCAAAATAATAGACAAACCATTAAAATACTTTCGATTAATACTTGTTAACCCTCCTCAACGAATATTAACATCACAAGATTGACAGTTCTCCAACCAGACAAGGACACTCACTGCTGAGTAAACAACAACTTGACTGATTTATGTGTTATCAACAATTACACTGGAGGAAATTGTTCAACGTTACTCTGAAGTGTGCGACGGAATAGGCAAGTGTGGAGTGTGTGTGTGTGAGGTGTGTGTGTGTGTGTGGTTGGTGGCTGGTTTAAGCAGCCTCACCTGGCCCGAGTCAGACTGATTCCACTCTAAGGCTGGAGGTGAGGCTTCACACCTGTGGTGCATTGGGTGACCGGAGGACTGAAGCCACTCAGGTTGCGTGCGAACGCCGGCGGACTGTAACAGCAGCTCCACCCACACATCACCGGAGAGGCTTTCACAAGCGCGCTAAGTGGCTTTGCTGGGTTCCTCCGAGGCAGAGGACACGGGGAGATAAACCAGTTCATTGGCAAGTTGGCAAGATGCAACAGCCAGAGCAGGTGGTAAACACTGACATGCCAGAGCTCGTTATGAGTGTGTGTGTGCGTGTGTGTGTGTGTGTGTGTGTGTGTGTGTGTGTGTGTGTGTGTGTGTGTGTGTGTGTGTGTGTGTGTGTGTGTGTGTGTGTGTGTGTGTGTGTGGGGCGATGGCTGGTTTGTTCTGGTGTGCAGCCTCACCCGGCCCCAGAGTCTGGCTCTGGCCAGGTGAGGCTGCTTCAACCAGCCACTAACCACACACACACTCCACGGCAAGCTAAACAGCTGTCAACTAAAAGCCATGTAAATCTTGTTGCTGATGTTTTGTGCTATTGCCCTATCCTCCTCTTTGCTGCACATTAAGATGGGACTAGCCAATGTCATCGAACTATCCACAAGGTTTGCTGAAGAGCCTGGGGTAGTTGTTCAAAGCTATGGGAACAGATTAACTGTAAAACAGAAGGGCAAACTGTACCAGAGGAATTCTGCACACGTGAAACTGAACTTGAGATACCAGATTCGGGCCGTATGATCGTCTGTTTGAAGTCTGTTTGAAACATTTCAAAGGGTTCTTATAAAACACAGAATGGTTTTTTCTGATGATGTCTGGCCTCTTAGATTGTAACGTGTTCAATCTTAACAGATCTTCTAGTGGACCAGTATCACAAAACATCTCTAGTAGAGAGGAATTACTGTAATAATACTGTAAATTGTGGAATTCATCTATCAATACATTTAGATTTCATTTAGTTATATTTTGTTTATACTAGTTTTGTTTAGGTAGTTTGTTGTTATTTAGTTTTTAGCTTTTAGGTATTCCCCCTGTGTCAACTGTTGTACCTAATTTCCCTCAGGATAAATAAAGTTATCTGAATCTGAATCTGAAGAGATGTAGAGAGAGGGAGATTGCTATACTTCATTAAAAAAGAAGGATAAGAATCCAATAGTAGAATAGTAGAAATAGTACAATCAAATAGTATCAAAATATCCTGCTTTTTTATTATTTTACACATGTAAAAATATATTTTGATTTAGTACATTTTAATTGAATTCAAATCGTTTTCTGAAATGGTAATTTTCTCTTTAAATTAAGTATTTTTTTATGGGAGTACTTTTACTTAACTATATGTTTTCAGTACTGTACGCACCACTGCTTAACCCACACCCTTGGAAGTGGATCCTGTATTGACCTTGATCCTTACCAATCCTTAAGTATTCAACAATGCTGTTGTATTAGTATATTAATAATTTACTATAGTTCTGGCTGTAGTTCTATGGTCGTGAAATATGCAAGTCTTTTGGTAAGGTGTTCCCCGAAGACATTTATGTTTAGTTTCTTTTTCAAGGTTGAACAACTCACCTCAGAGCTCCTTGAACTTCACTGCAGTTGAATCCAGTTCAACCAAAGGAACCAAACTAAAGTGAGTAGTGGTTGAAATCAGTCTTATGTCTGTCTGACCCTCTTGTGACGGAGACTGGGGCATTTCAAGTCCAGGATCCTGGGCGCTGCTACTTATGTCCAAATCAATAAGTACGTCCTATTTACACATTGATGTACATGTATTCATCCAGGCCCATTTCTGTAGTAAATAGATCTATAATTCAAACAGATTCCCTTTGAGTGTAGTTGAGTGTAGTTGAGTGTTTGTTTCACTGTGTCAGTGCAGCTAGCCTACTACACTGTGCAAGCTTCTTGCAGTAACAATAATGTTTTAATAAGACGGTTTTCAACATCAATAAAATGTAACTCCCAGATGAAAACACTGATGTTTAATGGGCTATCAATAGTTTTCTTAATAATTTATTTTTTTACCTCAACTGTTGACAATGTTTACATGTATGTATTAAATGCTATATTATATTATATATTTTATAGTTTATTGTTAGTGGCCAAGGCCACTTGCTGCTATACCAGCATTTCCTTTCCTCTAGCAGTGGTTTCTGTGAAACCACGTGTTTAATATATAAATAAATCTCAGAGGCAACTCCCATTAATAACTGCCTGCTCTTACAGCGGGCTGTAGATCTGTGTCTGTTCATGGGCAAGTTCATGTGAGCCAACTCAATAAATCCGCCGGACGGCTAAACAAGTATAACGTGTCTTTTTGTGTCTTACGTAAGAAACGGCTGAGTTAAAAACTGATCAGAAGGCCTATTATTATGAAAGTAACTTATAAGAAGTTGAACCTTGCTGGCCACTACACTTAGGAGAATCCACTTGTCCCTTGTAACTCTTAATGAATACCTACAGTATGATTCTAGGGAATTATAGCCTGCCACCAATAGAGTTCCCAGTCAGGCATGAACCCACCATCTTCAGCCTCAGCACACAAGCTTACCAATGAGGCTCTTCTGTAGCGACCTCCAAATTCATGATGTATGAATACATAACACATCAAAGCTATACATGATGTATGCCTATGAGTCTCTATCAGTGGCGGCTGGTGCATTTTTCACCAGGGGGGGCTATACCATTTTTTTTATTTACAATTACATATTGTTAATTACATTATATACAATTACTTTTTGTATTGAAATGTCGCCCTTCTGTCCATCACTTTCATCATGGCCACGCAAGGCCAGCTCAAAGGCACCACAGAACTTCACACAGTCTATTCTTTTAGACAGGATGTGTTTTTGTCCACCTCCTCATTGTGTTGACAGATCCCTATCCTGTAGCCTTCATCACGTTGAACAGCTACACTGTTAAAAATGATTTGTTGACTCAACTTGACTAAGTCAAGTCATCTTGTTGCTTTGACTGAGTTAAGTTTAGTCAAGTTGATTCAACATTTAGTGTCAAGTCAATAAATTAGTTGATACAACTTGTAGTCTGTTGACACAACTTCATGTGTCAAGTTATTTGGACTAGAAAATATTAGTTAAGATAACTTAAAAAGATGTTGGTTAAACTTATTTTATCAAGTTTTTACAAATGTCTATCAAGTTGGCTCAACATGTAAAACTTTGTTTGTTCAACTTCTATTACCAAGTTAGCTTACCAGGACAAGCAAACCAATACCAAGCAAACCAAAGCTATACTATAAATCTAAATGAGAATTAGCTTAACCTAAATATTAACACATGTAAAAAATTGCTGAAAAGACATTTCAATCAGGACTTTTATTACAATATCAAGAACTGTATTCCAACTCCAACCCACACACTCATTAACTGTTCAGTGTTGGTTTTTAAATTCAAATAAGTGTGTCAATGGATGTCAACATATAAAGACCTTCCTTGGGACATGTAAAAACAACACCCTCCAACACACCATTGCTTTTGCTCGGGGCTGCTCAAAAACTGAAATGACACGGTCCCATAGATAAAACTGTAATTGAGTGACTTGTTAAACAGTCCATTCTGAGGAGTAAGTGTGCAGGGTTGCTGCAGTAAAATGCAGTAAAACATAGAAAATTGTATCTCTCTAACTGAGAAACTTAACTCAAATGTCAGTCAGAAAATGAAAACATGAAAACACAATATCAGGTTGATCTGGGCCCAGATCTTTCACCTTAAGTTTGTCCGCCAAACTTCTTCTCTCAAACGGCTCTTGAATGAGAGATTTCACCGAGTTAGGGACCGGGTTGAGTCTTGGGGTAGTGCTCACCGAGTTAGGGACCGGGTTGAGTCTTGGGGTAGTGCTCACGCTCGCCATTGTTGAACTTGTTGTAGTTAAAATGGCGCCCGCAGAGACAGAGCATAATATGCTTTTCCTAGTAGTACACTGTGACGCACACAAATGACGATGCTCGATGCTCCAAAGTCTTCCGGGAGGGCTGTTTGAAAAGCGCCCCCCCGAAGACGTTTTGAGGACGCTGATTGGCTACATTTTATGTCACTCGTTTATATCTTGAATCAGCAATTGGCTAAACTGCTACAGAGACCCGCCTCCGTGGGGCTATTTCTCTACAGCCCCCCCAGCATCGTCATTCAAATGTGCCCTTAAGGCTGCAGTGTACTAGGCATATGTGTACTAGGAAAAGCATATTATGTTGCGCAAATTATTTTAAAATCATATTTTACACATATTTCTGGGTGCATTCCATATTTTAAACACACACATATTGACAATTTATATATATATATATATATATTTTTTTAAATTTTTTATTTTGTTTGTGCGTGTGGTTTAGGGGGGGCGGCGCCCCATCGCCCCCTATGGGCCAGCCGCCACTGGTCTCTATTGACTTTTGAGTTTTGAAACCTTCCGACAAATGAACAACAAAGTCATTGTCACAAAGTCGACATGATCGAGGCGTCAGTGGCTCAGGAGGAAGAGGGAGTTGTCAGGCTCTGTGTGTGTGTCTGTGTGTGTGTGTGTGTGTGTGTGTCTGTGTCTGTGTCTGCTACAGCTACCTTCTACTGAAGGAATACTGCGTATATTCTTCTAGAATATTCCAATAGGAGGGTGAGAGGTTAGACTTAACTCAACAACTTTTTCACTTTTTAAGTTATGCTTTGTTCTGTGCCATAGACGATTTGCATATCCATTATAAGAGGCCTGCAGAAATGACACAACTCTCTCTTGATTAAAATAGCCCTTTTCACAGTGTTTCTTAACCAAAGAAAACCCCTTCCTTGTCTTCCCAGGCTGGTCCAGTGGCCGTCTGTTCAGACGCTCTTCAATCAGCAGCATGCAACGCAACTCCTTCATTAGTTGTAATGTTTCAGTACTAGACCATCGGCAGTTTATTTTTTAATCAAATAAATCGTGGTTTCATCATCCATTTTATTTTGAATACAAAATATGAATTATTATAGTTATATAACTATAACTTAATAACTAAATGTTATACTTTTGACACGCCCGTCTTCCTCGCTCATACTAATCTTTGTTTCTTGTTCACAAATGGAGGCTGAACCATCGCATGGCTATACCATCGCAATCGTTTTGCGAACATCTCCCCAAAATAAATAGTACAAAACCATTAAAAATAAAACAACAACTTGACTGATTTATGTGTTATCAACAATTACACTGGAGGAAATTGTTCAACGTTACTCTGAAGTGTGCGACGGAATAGGCAAGTGTGGAGTGTGTGTGTGTGAGGTGTGTGTGTGTGTGGTTGGTGGCTGGTTTAAGCAGCCTCACCTGGCCCGAGTCAGACTGATTCCACTCTAAGGCTGGAGGTGAGGCTTCACACCTGTGGTGCATTGGGTGACCGGAGGAATGAAGCCACTCAGGTTGCGTGCGAACGCCGGCGGACTGTAACAGCAGCTCCACCCACACATCACCGGAGAGGCTTTCACAAGCGCGCTAAGTGGCTTTGCTGGGTTCCTCCGAGGCAGAGGACACGGGTAGATAAACCAGTTCATTGGCAAGTTGGCAAGATGCAACAGCCAGAGCAGGTGGTAAACACTGACATGCCAGAGCTCGTTCTGAGTTGTGTGTGTGTGTGTGTGTGTGTGTGTGTGTGTGTGTGTGTGTGTGTGTGTGTGTGTGTGTGTGTGTGTGTGTGTGGCGATGGCTGGTTTGTTCTGGTGTGCAGCCACACCCGGCCCCAGAGTCTGGCTCTGGCCAGGTGAGGCTGCTTCAACCAGCCACTAACCACACACACACTCCACGGCAAGCTAAACAGCTGTCAACTAAAAGCCATGTAAATCTTGTTGCTGATGTTTTGTGCTATTGCCCTATCCTCCTTTTTGCTGCACATTAAGATGGGACTAGCCAATGTCATCGAACTATCCACAAGGTTTGCTGAAGAGCCTGGGGTAGTTGTTCAAAGCTATGGGAACAGATTAACTGTAAAACAGAAGGGCAAACTGTACCAGAGGAATTCTGTACACGTGAAACTGAACTTGAGATACCAGATTCGGTCGTATGATCGTACGACCGAACGGACCCGCAGCAGGTTGGCCTTAGTCCCTGGCCTCCACGTCCCCGCCTGGAGGGGAACAGTAGCAGTGCGGCCCGGGTCAGACCCTGGGTGTTTTTTGGCCAGGATGAGGCATAGTGTGGACATCTACAGGGACCTGTGGGTTCACTGAGACCAGTGTAGAGCTCTACGAGAAGTACTTTTTACTATATTGTGTAAAGCAACTTAACTGAGAATTTGGATTTATGGCATGGAGGAGCATGTAGGGGTTAGGTTAGGCATGTGGCTTGAGGACGCTTGGAGGTTGTGGCCATGGGGAATCGAACCTAGTACCCTTTGGCTGAATGTTATGTTTTCGCCCCCGTTTGTTAATGTGACAAACATTTCAAAGGGTTCTTATAAAACACAGAATGTTTTTTTCTGATGATGTCTGGCCTCTTAGATTGTAACGTGTTCAATCTTAACAGATCTTCTAGTGGACCAGTCTCACAAAACATCTCTAGTAGAGAGGAAGAGATGTAGAGAGAGGGAGATTGCTCTACTTCATTAAAAAGAAGGATAAGAATCCAATAGTAGAATAGTAGAAATAGTACAATCAAATAGTATCAAAAAATCCTGCTTTTTCATTATTTTACACATGTAAAAATATATTTTGATTTAGTACATTTTAATTTTATTCAAATCGTTTTCTGAAATGGTAATTTTCTCTTTAAATTAAGTATTTTTTTATGGGAGTACTTTTACTTAACTATATATTTTCAGTACTCTACCCACCACTGCTTAACCCACACCCTTGGAAGTGGATCCTGTATTGACCTTGATCCTTACCAATCCTTAAGTATTCAACAATGCTGTTGTATTAATATATTAATAATTTAACTATAGTTCTGGCTGTAGTTCTATGGTCGTGACATATGCAAGTCTTTTGGTAAGGTGTTCCCCGAAGAGATTTATGTTTAGTTTATTTTTCCAGGTTGAACAACTCACCTCAGAGCTCCTTGAACTTCACTGCAGTTGAATCCAGTTGAATCCAGTTCAACCAAAGGAACCAAACTAAAGTGAGTAGTGGTTGAAATCAGTCTTATATCTGTCTGACCCTCTTGTGACGGAGACTGGGGCATTTCAAGTCCAGGATCCTGGGCGCTGCTACTTATGTCCAAATCAATAAGTACGACCTATTTACACATTGATGTACATGTATTCATCCAGGCCCATTTCTGTAGTAAATAGATCTATAATTCAAACTGATTCCCTTTGAGTGTAGTTGAGTGTAGTTGAGTGTTTGTTTTACTGTGTCAGTGCAGCTAGCCTACTACACTGCAAGCTTCTTGCAGTAACAATAATGTTTTAATAAGACGGTTTTCAACATAAATCAAATGTAACTCCCAGATAAAAACACTGATGTTAAATGGGTTATCAATAGTTTTCTTATTTTTTTTGCCTCAACTGTTGGCAATGTTTACATGTATGTATTAAATGCTATATTTATATTATATATTATAGTAGTTTATTGTTAGTGGCCTATGCCACTTGCTGCTATACCAGCATTTCCTTTCCTCTAGCAGTGGTTTCTGTGAAACCACGTGTTTAATATATAAATTATCTCAGAGGCAACTCCCATTAATACTGCCTGCTCTTACAGCGGGCTGTAGATCTTTACTTTCACTTTGACATCGAGTCATTTAAGAGACACATACCCATACGGACTTCCAACGCATCAATATCGTAGCAACTGAATGTAAGTACATACTAGTCAAGAATGTATATTTTAATTATTCAAGGAATGAACAACGACAGGTTGTTGTTCCACTTAACCCCAGTGGTGTTTAGTAACGACTTACAGGTAACGTGCATGTTGTTTTTAAACTGTGCTTCTCCCTTTACTCGAGTTCATTTTCAAGCCAGTAATCCACTGTATTTTGTGTATGATCATTTAGATTTAAACTTCTAAAGCTAGATTGCTCCTAACTATTTTCCCCTCCTACTTAAAAGTTAAACAGGCGATGGGAGCACAGTGGCTCCATGAGAGCCCACTGCAATAGATCTCATGCATGTCGCAAAATGTAACTCTTTTTAGACTAATTTAAAATAAGATTTAATTTTACAATAAACAAGGGGTTTAATGTCAAAAGGGTTTTTCAAAGGGTTCTTATAAAACACTGAATGTTTTTTTCTGATGATGTTTGGCCTCTTAGATTGTAATGTGCTCAATCTTAACAGATCTTCTAGTGGACCAGTCTGTCACAAAACATCTCTAGTAGAGAGGAAGAGATGTAGAGAGAGGGAGATTGCTATACTTCATTCAAAAAGAAGGATAAGAATCCAATAGTAGAATAGTAGAAATAGTACAATCAAATAGTATCAAAAATCCTGCTTTTTCATTATTTTACACATGTAAAAATATATTTAGATTAAGTACATTTTATTTTTATTCAAATCGTTTTCTGAAATGGTGATTTTCTCTTTAAATTAAGTATTTTTTTATGGGAGTACTTTTACTTAACTATATGTTTTCAGTACTCTACTCACCACTGCTTAATCCACACCCTTGGAAGTGGATCCTGTATTGACCTTGATCCTTAACAATCAGTAAGTATTCAAAAATGCTGTTGTATTAATATACTAATAATATAACTATAGTTCTGGCTGTAGTTCTATGGTCGTGACATATGCAAGTCTTTTGGTAAGGTGTTCCCGAAGAGATTTATGTTTAGTTTATTTTTCAAGGTTGAACAACTCACCTCAGAGCTCCTTGAACTTCACTGCAGTTGAATCCAGTTGAATCCAGTTCAACCAAAGGAACCAAACTAAAGTGAGTAGTGGTTGAAATCAGTCTTATATCTGTCTGACCCTCTTGTGACGGAGACTGGGGCATTTCAAGTCCAGGATCCTGGGCGCTGCTACTTATGTCCAAATCAATAAGTACGACCTATTTACACATTTATGTACATGTATTCATCCAGGCCCATTTCTAGCTAGCTTTCCCAGCTAGCGTACTACACCGTGCAAGCTTCTTGCAGTAACATTGATGTTTTATAAGACGGTTTTGGGCATAAATTAAATGTAACTCCCAGATAAAAACAACAACACTGACGTTAAATGGGCTATCAATAATTTGTTTTCTTATTCTTCAGGATGGAATCCAAATGTTTTGAAGATATTACCAGGGCCCTGGAGAACAAAGACATACCATTAGTTGTATCAATAACCCATAAGTATTTGAAAGATCTAAATAGTATTCCACTGAACATTGCTGTCACAGGAGAGTGTGGATCTGGAAAGTCCTCTTTTGTTAATGCCTTGAGGGGAATAGACCAAGAAGATGGGAGAGCGGCCCCTACTGGTGTTGTGGAAACTACCATGAAGTCTGAGCCTTACCCACATCCACAATACCCAAATGTTACATTATGGGATCTCCCAGGAATCGGAACCACCAATTTCAAAGCTCATCAGTACCTGGAGCACGTAGAGTTTGACAAGTTCGATTTTTTCATCATCATATCAGCTGGACGCTTCAGAGAGAATGATGCCAAGCTGGCTCAGGAGATCAAGAAAATGGGAAAGAGATTCTACTTTGTCCGCACTAAGATTGACAACGATCTACGTGCGGAAAAGACCAAGAGGGAGTACAACCAAGAAAATACACTCCAGAAAATCAGGGAAGATTGCATTCAAGGTTCGCTTTTTGTGTGTACTGTAAATATGAAATATTTCAATTATTTTAAAGGAGCACTGCTCAATGTTTCAGTATAAAACATGTTGTATATGTTAAATAAATTATATAATAGAACTTGCACTCAATGATGTTTTTTAAATAATTTTATAGAAGAGAAAAGCTAATTAGATTGGCTATGCGTAGTCCTAGTACAGTCCAGTACGTACAGTTTAACATGTATTCCCACACTCCTTTCTGACCACATTAAGTTCCTTCTGTATTCCCTTTCCAACAGGACTTGAAGAACAAGGTGTGACGTCTCCTCAGGTCTTCCTGGTCTCCCATTTTGATCTTCATTTGTACGACTTCCCTACCCTCCATGAGACCATGGAGAGAGACCTTCCATCACACAAGAGAGATGTTCTGATCTTGGCCCTTCCCAACATCTGCACAAGCAACATTCAGAAAAAGAAAGAGGTTTTCCGTTCACAAATTAAGTTCTATGCCTTATTATCTGCAGCTACAGCAGCTCTACCTATCCCAGGGCTTTCCATTGTTGCTGATGTAGGAATTCTGGTCGGTGTTCTTACAGAGTATTTGTTTGGGTTTGGTCTTGATAAAAAGTCGCTGGAAAAACTTTCCAAGGACAACAATCAGCCTTTAGATGATCTAAAGGCAGTCTTGAAATATATTTGTTCTGGAAAGGAGATAACGACAGACCTTATTTTATTAATGCTGCGTTCTATGAGCGTTACTGCGCTATGTGCTGCAGCAGAGGAAGGTTCCAGATGGATTCCTGTTGTTGGACTCCTAGTAGCGGCTGGTCTTTCTTTCTGTTCCATTTCCATGTTTTTGAGTTATGTTCTTGACAGCTTAGCTGTGGATGCAGAAAATGTTCTGAAGAAGGCATTGGTCATTCAGTAAGGCCTGGTAATGCTGTAGCCTTTAGCCGTGAGCTAACTGAACAAGGAACGTTCAATAATGTAATTAAGGGGAAACTAATTCAACATTAAGTAATATTAAGTGTGTTTGTTCATGTTTCTTTTATTAATGTTGAAACATGACATTGGGAAAAAGTAGTTTTTTAATGGGCAGGCCATGTCCAGGCCTGTATGATCCACAGCAGGGCTAACGGGCTAACAGGGCTAACGGGGCTAACGGGGCTAACGGGGCTAACGGGGCCCGCGGCTACGAGAGGTCCCTGAACACAAAAGGCCACTTGTAATATTAATAAACATAACAATAAACATATCTTTTAACAGGACATAACCTGACCTAACAGTCACTCTCAGTCAGAGAGTGGAGGACAGAGTTCATTCATTTTTGTATATTTCACGCTACCAGATTCCAGCTTTACAACAATCACAGCTACCATAATGGATAAGATTTTAACATTAATTTGTCTTCCTCTTTTATCTCATCCATATCATAATACGTTTAAATGACTTGTTGTGTATATGTTCTTTCTTTCAAGCCAAGAAGAGATGTTTCTTATATTAACTGTTTCATTTAGGATCACCTTAAATGTCCTCTAACCAGTTTGTCATGCATTTATATTATATTCACAACCGCACATATATGTAATATTTAACCCCACACATTCACACACATAAACACAAGTACATTAAGTATTTCACACTCGTGAGTCGTGATTAATCACAGCCTGTTTTATAAATGTATTCAATCAAACCCTTTTATAGTTTGATAGCCTTGTAATTACTGAGTCATTAAATGCTTGGTTTTAAAGCTAGATAGATAATTAATACATGGGTTGGAATACAAATAATAAATGACAATAGCCTAATATAAAATTGGTGGGGTCTCTGTTCACTGCGTCTGTCTCTGTAGGTTACTAACCATAGACTGTAGACCTGCAATAAATATATAGATATATATAAAGTATAAATAATATATAAAGAGATGAAGTCGGGCATCTAGTAAGGATGCTTCCTGGTCGCCTCCCGAGGGAGGTTTTCCAGGCACATCCAACTGGGAAGAGACCACGGGGCAGACCGAGGTACAGGTGGGGTGATTACATCTCCACACTGGCCTGGGAACGCCTCGGGATCCCCCAGTCAGAGCTAGTCGATGTTGCCAGGGAGAGGGAAGTTTGGAGTCCCCTGCTGGAGCTGCTACCTCCGCGACCCGATTTCGGATAAGCGGGAGAAGATGGATGGATGGATGGATGAAGTCTGTATTTGCATATCGCGATGCGGCCGCTAGGGGGCGCTGACTGCTTATGAAACGCTTTTGGTCAGGAAAAAGAGGAGTAATCCAGCTATTCAGTTGGGACTATCCTGAGATAAACGTCTCAATGTCGTCTATTACATGAATTGGCTCCGGATTAAAACAAATACTATTAAACTGACATGGATTAAGATTGATCTTCCCAATATTAGTTTTTCTTTCTGTAAAATATTACACGTAGCCTTATAATGCAGGTCATTCTGCCGACTGTAGTTTGCGATGCGCTGCGGACGACAGCGTCTTTTGACGGGATTATGATGTCCGAAGGTGGAGCAAAACACGTGAAGCGGATGAGCTTAATCCGTCGGTCTTTGGGGTAGATGGTTGATTCCTTTCTGGGATCCAGTTCACTTCGTTTTGACTGTATTTACCATATATATATATATATATATATATATATATATAAATCTTCAACTGCATAATATCCCTGCTGTATATACATTTGTATTTATCCTGTTGATATAATTGCATACCCATGATCACTACCTGTTGAATACTTGTATTTTACCTGTGTGTATATATATACACCTATAATTCTTATTCTTATACATACTCTATAAGTTATTTTATACCGTTTTTATACCTATTAGACTGTCTTTACATCTTATTTAACCACTCTACATTGTATATTACCATGCACTTTACAGTAACATTTGCACTCTGGTTAGATGGCAGCTTATTTTCGCTGTACTTTACTTTTGCATCTGTATATAATATATATATATATATATAATATATATATATAATAATATATTTAAAATATAAATTATAAAAAAAAGGCTGAGATCGACCGACAAGAGACTCGTTCACTGAACGACCGACAAGAGAACGTGTGAGTGAACGATCCTCTGGTCGGTCGTTCAGTGAACGAGTCTCGTTGATTGGTTCACCTAAAGGGATGACGAACGAGAGTGGTGGGTTCAGAACAGTTATCCCCTCCTAGCCTCCTCGATTACTCAGATGCCTAGCTCGACCAATTAGCAAGCCTGATTTCACTCTTTGGGCTACAGCCATCCATAGTGCTCCGAGTCCACACACAGTCGAATCACTCCGAAGTGAATGAACAAACGAGAAGGAATATGGGAATGAACGAGTTGTTCTCGTTCACTGAAAATATCCGTTTGTTAAGACCCGTTCGTTCACGAACGACCCACCACTACTGGCCAACCAAGGACCCAGCGGAGATGGGAATGCATGTCCACAGAATGCAAGTCCAGCGGCTCGACGCCATAGACAAGATTCTCGACACTCTGAACACCCTGGCACAGGGTCGCCAGTACCCCCGTCTGACAGCGTCGTTCTGCCCCGGTCTGATGACGCCGTGCTGCCCCGTTTCATCGATGGCGGCCCGGTGTGCACGGTTCGCTGCCTACTTCGTTCCCGTCGCCGTGGGAGATTGCGATGGGGACGTTTGTTTTCGTTTTTGTTGTTGTTTTGGGGACGTCAGGAGCCGTCCCTTAAGGGGGGGGTTCTGTCACAGTTTGCACTCCTGCATCCTCGCTTCAACAGCACTCGCCCGTATAGCCACGCCCCCTTATCACTTTCCACATTCCCGTCTCCGTTTCCACAGCCCTCGTCCGTATAGCCACGCCCCCTTATATCATTCCACATTCCCGTCTCCGTTTCCACTGCCCTCGTCCGAATAGCCACGCCCCCTTATATCATTCCACATTCCAGTATCCTCGCTCCCACTACGCACTACCGGATAGCCACGCCCCCCTTGTTAGTTCTCACCTGCAGCTGGAGCACATCACAATTAACCATGCTATTTAAGCCTACCCCGCACACTCACACGGGGCTAGATTGTTCCGGACTATGCATTCCAGCGTTCTGATTCTTGTTCCTGTTCATGTTCCTGATCCACTTTCTGTCCCCGATTACGCTTCCGGGTGTCCCTGCTTGGTTCTTCTGCCCTGCCTGGTTCCCGATCTACTGCCTGTCCCTGATTACGCCTCTGCCTGTCCCTGCCTGGTTTGTCTACCCTGCCCGGTTCCTGATCACCTGCTTGTCCCCGACTACGTCTGACGAGACAGCCTACAGGGAGGAGGTTGGATCGCTGGAGCAGTGGTGCCAGGAGAACAGCCTCGCCCTCAACGTCAAGAAGACCAAGGAGCTGATCGTGGACTACAGGAAGCAGAGAGGAGAGCACGGCCCTATCTCCATCGACGGTGTTGCAGTAGAGAGGGTCAGCAGCTTCAAGTTCCTCGGTGTGCACATCTCCGAGGACCTCACATGGTCCACGCACACCACACACGTGGTGAAAAGGGCCCAACAACGCCTGTATTTCCTCAGGTGTCTGATGTCATACATACACAACTAGGAAGGTAAGACAATGATTGTTAACTGACTGACTCACCACCTGCCCTGTCAGGGCAGGTGGTGCCCCAACGTACCCCTAGGGGTCCGCGTACCCCCATTTGAGAACAACTGGTCTAGGAGCATGGTTCAGTAACAATAACAATAACTGTTCTAGTTTATTTAACTTGAATGTTTGCCTGTCTCCCTGCACATGGTCAGAAAATGTTATCAAGTTAATATAATAATAAAGGATAAGGTGGAAACATGTTTGGGTGATCAGAAACATATTTACATAAGTTAACTGCTAATATACACCATCTAAGGCATAATAGTTATCAAGGAAGGTTATTCAAGTTTGTTTGAGTAGGGAGAGAATGTAAAGCTAAGCATTTAGGAGGGTAAGCATCGTCTAGGACAGTGGTTCTCAAACTTTTTTCAATAATGTACCCCCTTTGAAAAAAAATGTCAGCCAAGTACCTCCTGATCAGCGCAAAAACAATTTGGTAGGGGAAAAAAGTCAATCTAAAGAGGTCTAGTACAGCGCTGCACCATCCGGGTCTGATTTATTAAAACAACAACCTTGTAACTGAGAAACACTTTAATGCTACATTTCAAATGTTTTAAATCCATCACTAAATTCATGGCAAACCAATTTTGACATCATGCAATAACACCAAGACGACATTAGTTGCATTGAACTGATCCTTTTAATAAGTACTTTAATTTAAGTAATTTAGTGAGAAACATGGGCTTGTGTTTCACTGAGGATCTTTGTCATTCTCGGTGACAGGGAGGCAACTGCAGTTATTCAACTTTTTTCCAGGCACAGTCTGTTTCTTTGCTTGTTTTTGATCAATGTCATTGCAGAAAAGGAGGCCTCACATAAATATGTGGAACCAAATGGTAAAAGCAGCTCCAAAGCTTTCTTTCCCAGCTCAGGGGCTCCTTCTTCACACACACCCAACACTGTGTGAGAGTAGATGTATCAAACTTCATCTGTAGGCCACGGTCAGATGACACATCCAAGAGAGTTTCCTGATGACTGACAGAAAGCTTTCTGCTATTTGCATCAGACAAGAGAAATGGGTTTCTCACCCAATCCAACTGTGAAGATTTCTCCTCCATGTCAGGGAAGTAAGAATGAAAACTAGCAATCAAGTTGGTCAAATGTCCTTCTATGATTAACTTCACTGGAGCTATCTCCACATCCTCACTGGAAAGGAAAGCATCCACCTGAGGAAAGCAGGTGAAATCCCTCTCTGCACATGCCCTTTTCCACTGCTCTACTTTCTTCACAAAACCGCCCACCTTGTCATACAGGTTCAGAATGGTGGTGTCCTTGCCCTGCAGACACACATTCAGTTTGTTAAGTTTGCTGAATATATCTGCCAGATAGCTAAGCTTTGCAAGCCAGTCTGTGTCCTCAAACAAGATGGCATGGGAGATCCGTGCTCTGACAGAAAGGTGCACACTTCAGATCGTAATTCCAACAGCCTGTTGAGTATTCTCCCTGAGAGAGCCAGCGCACTTCTGTGTGTAATAGCAGTTGTGTGTGTTCCGCTCGCATGTTTTCACACAGGCGGCGAAACAGTCGCGCATTAAGTGGCCTTGGCTTAATAAAGTTGATTACTTTTACACTGTCGTTCAAAACGTCATGCAACACAGGACTCATTTTCTTGGACGCCAGTTCTTCCCTGTGTATGACACAGTGAGCCCACTGCACTTCAGGGTTTTCATTTGGAATCCGCGCCGTGAGCCCTTTCACCGTCAGCCCTTTCACCGTGAGCCCTTTCACCGTGAGCCCTTTCACCGTGAGCCCTTTCACCGTCAGCCCTTTCACCGTGAGCCCTTTCACCGTGAGCCCTTTCACCGTCAGCCCTTTCACCGTGAGCCCTTTCACTGTGAGCCCTTTCACCGTGAGCCCTTTCACCGTCAGCCTTTTCACCGTGAGCCCTTTCACCGTGAGCCCTTTCACCGTCAGCCCTTTCACCGTGAGCCCTTTCACCGTCAGCCCTTTCACCGTCAGCCCTTTCACCGTCAGCCCTTTCACCGTGAGCCCTTTCACGCGGCCTGTCATAGATGCAGCTGCATCAGTACAGACACTGGTGCAGGATTTCCAGTTCAGACCGTTTTCACCGAAAAACGCATTAACAACATTAAAAATGTCCTCCCCAGTTGTTTTCCCCTCCAAACTCTTGCAGAAAAGTATGTGTTCGCGAATGTCGTCAGTATCAACGTATCTCACAAACGCAACAAGCTGTGCGTTTCCACTCACATCTGTCGATTGATCAAGCTGGAGTGAAAAGGATTCGCCGAGTTTTCCCACAACCTGATCAACAATGTGTGTTCCCATGGTATCTATTCTGCGACAAACGGTGTCATTTGACAAAGGCAGTTTTTAACTTATCCGCCGCGTTTTTGTCCAGCATAGTCTCGGTCAATACAACAGGCTGGAAGTAAAAGGTCATCAGCCATGGTGAATGGCTTTTTGGCTTTAGCTATGAGCAAAGACACCGCATAAGACGCCTGGAGTGCTTTGGCTGATGTTGTGGAGACTTTTAGGATCGTTTCTTGAGATGATCTGAAGTCCGAAATTTTTCTTTTAAAAAACTCTGGTGGCTCACCAACATGACATGGATGTTTTTTGCCGAGATGTCGTTGAAGGTGCGCTGGCTTCATGGAATTGTTGGCTAATTTCTCCCCGCAAAAAAAGCACAGTGCCTTGGGAGGGTTGCAGCTAGTTGAGGTAAATCCCATTAAAACATATTCATCCTGATACTGACGGTATTTTGTTGGCTCTGTTTTCGCTTTCTTTTTTACTTCTTTCTCAGTGTTTTGAACGTGATTGCGTAGCCTAACCTTATGTTGTTAGCACAGTTTACGGCAGTAACGATTCCATTAAAAACAGAAATATTGAATATCAAATGTTTTTTTTTCCATTTTAATTTAATGTATTGTATCATTATTTTAGGAATTATGCACGACTGATGTTTTTTTAAATTAACATTTAAAAAAATCTCACGTACCCCCTGCAGTACTCCAACGTACCCCTAGGGGTCCGCGTACCCCCATTTGAGAACAACTGGTCTAGGAGCATGGTTCAGTAACAATAACAATAACTGTTCTACTCATAAAAACCTTCTTTTCCATGAAGCAGGTAGATGGTGAGGGTAGATTTCTAATTTGTTTCTCTTTCTTCTTAGATTACACTTTGTGATTCATGGCCAGTGGTGTTGACACACAGCCGATGCTCCTGTGGGGCAGGCAGTGTTGTGTGCCATCACATCGTGGCATTGCTGTTCCTAACAGTTGTTTACACAACGATTACACATGGATCCACAAGTGAAAAGAACAATTGGAGAACAAGCTGACCATTTATTGTTCTACAATCATGTTTTTTTAGCCAATATGTTACAATAGTTCAATATGATATACTGTATGTACAATATGTTACAATGTTCATTTTTACAAATCTATACAAATGACACTTCAACAGTTTGCTTACATTGATAATGTTTGTGTGCATACGATTTACAGAACGTTTAACACAATGATCTGCCACTGGAATAAACAAAATTCACTAAATAACAAAAAAAATGAAACAAAAATTCTTAACTTAACCCATGCCTTAACTAATGCCTTGTTTTGGTAGTTTGACAACAGGCATGCCACTGTAAACGTCTGCCAATAAGCCCTTTCATGGTGCAGTGAGATTTGTAGGTGGAGTACATCTCACTTTGCAGGAGTGGTAAGGATGGTGTCTGACACTTGAGCTCAGTGCAGTCCAAGATGACCTGGGTGTCTGGGAAATCTCCTCAGGGAGGTAAGCTTGCACTTCTGCAGGTGTGAGCCAGATGCATTGAGACCCCAGTGCAGTGGCTAGAAAACGTGTCCATGTTGCAATAATGCGGCTCACTGTGGACTGGTGTATGTAGAACCGATGCGCCTTGTCCCTCTCCTTCAAACCAACCGACAGGAAGACGAGGAAAAGAAACAACTCGTCGATTGGCAGCTGTTTCTGGAAGGTTTAAAAAAAGGTTACTGCTTTAAGTTATAAACTAGTAAGGCTGTGCTCTTGTTTGGCTAAATGTTTTCTAATGGTTATGTGTACCACACCATGGGGAAAAACCAGTGGCGAAGCGTGTCTATCACAACTGGACCTTCTGTAGACCAGGGGTTCCCAAACTTTTCAGCACGCGACCCCCAAAATAACAGTGCTGGAGACTGGCGACCCCCCCACTATCACCGTCCGACGGGGTCGGGGGGGGTATGTCGCGGGGGGTATGTCGCGATCGCGAACATCGTGAAGTCCAACGGGGGGGGGGGGGGGGGTATGTCGCGATCGCGAACATCGTGAAGTCCAACGGGGGGGGGGGGTAATCGCGATCACGAACATTGTGTGTGGCTTTTTTTCAATGATGATACTGTCGTGAATCAGTGGGAATCAGAATTCCTTTATTTGTCACTAACGTTATTATTAACAATAATAATAATAATAATACAAATGATAAAAAATAAAAAATAATAATAATAAAATAAAAAATAAATAAACCTCATGGGTCACATCAAGAGGATTCTGAAATCCTCTTGCGCCCCCCCCTCGGGGTCCCGCGACCCCCAATCGATGTCAAACAGTTGAATAGCACAACTTGGGTCTAACGTTACCTGGTATAGAATCGGATGTCCGCGTCGGGTTCTTCTCAGGTCGGGAGGGGTTGGAAAGCCATGGAAACTCTAAATACCATTAATTACATTTTGATGATGCCGAACAAAGCGGAACACAACAATGTTCGGAGTATTTCTGAAAATGCATTTTCTTATGGGAATTCATGGCGAAATATTACCTCAGGCGCTGTAGCTACTAGCTAGTTAGAAGTAAACAAATACACCGGAAGAGGCTGAACCGCATTATTTGAAGCCGGAAGTACTTCACACAGTTTAGTGAAAGTAGCCCATTCTACGACTACATAGTTATGTGTTGTCTGTAGTACATTGTAGTTCCAATAGTATTCTGTAGACCTATTAAACAGTATCAGTAACAGTACCCTGTGTGTTTCAGAGCAGGAGATGTTGGAGATTGTAGAAGGAGGCACTCTTCAGGAACCTCAACCTCCATGTGTGTACAGCGAGTACTGCCGGGGACTGAGGCAGCAGCCTTGGGTGCTCCGGTGGTGAAGACCAGAGTGGATGAGATGTTGCTCCCAATCTTCACCACTTGAGGCCTGCCCGTCAGGAAGTCCATAATCCAGTTACAGATGGGGCGCCCAGACCTAGGTCCCTCAGTTTCAGGACCAGCTTGGAGGGAACGATGGTGTTGAACGCCGAGCTGTAGTCAATAAATAGCAGTCTGCCGTAGGTGTCCCTCCTGTCTTACTAGGTAGTACCTAGAATTGTGTAGTGTTGAAGTATCCAGTGCTGTAGGGTTGACTGTAGCAGCCAACTCTACAACTAGAACTAGAAGGAAAGACTCAAGGTACTACAGTAAACAATACAATACTAGGTACAGAACAACCCTAGGTACTAAAGAACAACCCTACAACAGTGGGTACTACAGTAAACACTAGGTTCTACTATTAAGACGACTCAATGTACTACAGTAAACACAGGTACAACAATTCTAAATACTAAAATATTAGATAATAGGCACTTCAGTCTACACTACTAGGTACTACAATATACTAGGTCCTCTATTGACAGATTAACACATGCTAAATCCCTACGGTATTATATTTAAATAAGTCAACCTCTGACTTTTAGGAGATTAATGAAGTGTCACCTAACCTTAAAATCCTTGTTGGGTTCAGGGGTCATCGCCATGGCAGCGCTGGTCCTGCACACAGGTGTGGTCATGCAGGACCAGCAGCTGCACACAGGAAAATAATTGATAGAATTATACCATTATACAATCACTTTATACTAATATAGTAACAACTAAATGTCATAATTTTATTGATATTCTATATTTCTATATTTATTAATATGACGTTAAAATGCATACTTTTTGGTCAAATAACGTGACATTTTTCATGGGGGGAGGGCCGGTCGGGTACAAATTCCCGGGCCGCTTTTTTTCATCAGTACGCTCCTGTATGCTATATACATGTTATATGGGTCACTGTAAAACAATATTAAAAAAAACATGGATCACCTGAGAAAAAGGTTGACAACCTCTTCTTTACTACTACTTAATAATAATAATAATATTAGGGTCATGACTGAGCTGGCATGGTAATTGGGTCGCGTTGCCAACAAGGTTGAGAACCACTGGTCTAGGCAACTGCTGCATTTTTGGTTTGTTTGTTAAACCGATTACTGACCCAGCGGCCCTCCGGGAAATAATAAATAACTAATTCATCCTGGAAGTGACTTGATAGTGTTTAGTTGAATCCCTAATGTCTTCCCAAGTCAAACTGGGTTCTAGTGTTATAATCTCCTAGTGCATTTTGAAGCAAACTTAATGCTAATATAGTAATCTAGCTAGTAGCACCTAGTTAGACTTATGAAGACATTGGGGATTTAACATAATACCTTTGTGCTGGGAGACAACCACTATACTTAGTATTAGTATTCCACTTGAATATATTTTGTAAATATAACATGAAGGTGTAGAGAATTTACATGTACGTTGTACGGCCTTACCTACTGCATATACTGTGTATACTACGGTTACCTTCTTCTACCGTGCTTACGGTAATATGTTAATGTGAGAAGGTGACGTCACTACGCAGAGCACGTACTCTGCGTCTCCTGTTTTTAAGAGTGTGAAAACAGGAGATGCCTCACACACGAAGAAGAAGTTTGCGCAAGGCAAAAGCACGCTGAAACTAAAAGGCTAACATTAGCTTAGCAAGTCAAGTTTAGCTAGCAGCCACGAGATTGCGTTAGCAACATGGCAAACCGAGCGACGAGCAGTATGTGGTCTCAGCTTGTATTCAACGGAGATGAAAGGAAGTATGGACTCTGGGAGACAAGGTTTCTGGGGCACCTACACACCTTAAAGCTGAAAGAGACAATTTGGACCGGACCAGCCGATATCAGCGCAGAGGAGTAAGCGGCAGACGCGAAGAACAACTCAGACTGTTATGCAGAGCTAATAAAGCTCATAGACGACAAGAGTTTGTCCCTGGTCATGCACAAAGCATCAGACGACGGCAGAGGAGCCCTGCTAATTCTGAGAGAACATTATGCAGGGAGAGGAAAGCCCCACAAAATAGGACTATATGCCGTGCTAACCACGCTTTGTATGGCAAGTGATGAAAGCGTTACTGACTACATGATAAAAGCGGAGACCATCATTACGGCACTAAGATATGCGGGTGAAGTAATGAGCGACGGACTGACGGTGGCGATAATTCTAAATGGGCTACCGGACTCCTTTAAGCCTCTAGCCACATCATCAATGACGTCAGGAAATTTAAGAGCTTCGACGACACATTCCAGCCAGGTGCACATTCAGTGGAGCTGGCAGACGGGACCAAATGCAGCGGAGTCGCACAGCAAAGGGGAGATGCGATGGTGTACTTGTTCGACGAAACGGGACAACAAGTCAGCGCAATGCTATGTGGAGCGTTCGTGGATGCCTTCATACCCTCAAGATATTTTCTCAGTCGCAACAGCAACAGACAACAGAGCCACGGTCATCTTCAGGAAAGGAGAGAGCGTCATGACAAGCAGCGACGGTACAAGGTTTGACATCCATGAGTATTGTACTACCTTCATACAGTTGATGAAAATGCAGATAAATGTAATGGTTGCCATGACATGCAAACCTGGCCTGAAATTTTGTACAGCTTTTGTACCCCTACAGCTAGTGCATACTGACCTAGCCGGTCCTATGCAAACCGAGTTCATAGATGGACATAGATATGCACAGTCGTTCACCGACGATGACTCTAGTGCTGTATTCGTATATATCCTTCAACCCAAAAGTGACACAATAGAGGCTACTGAAAAGTTCCTAGAAGACATAGCTCCGTATGGAGAAGTAAAATGCATCCGTTCAGATAATAGAACAGAGTTTACAAGCAGCGGTTTTCAGGCACTGTTAAACAAGAACAGGATTAGACACAAAATTATATCAAAACTATTAAACTATTCGCCTCACCAAAATGGCACGGCAGAAAGAGGCTGGCGAACACTTTTTGAAATGGGCAGGTGCATGCTGTTAGAAAGCCAGTTACCTAATAGGCTGTGGAATTATGCAGTCCAGACAGCAGCCCATGTAAGAAGTAGGTTGTCACAAGGGGGTAGTTTGGTGGGACCCAGAACGCAGACCAAGACACAATGAAGCGATAACGTGGAGCTTTATTAAAGCAAACAACAAAAGAGTGATCGGGGACAGGCCAGGCGTCTGGATACCGGGAAGTCGATCAGCGTAGTACCAGCAGGTAGTAGACAGACGCGTGGTCCGGGACAGGCGAGGGGTCTGGATACCGGAATGTCGATCCGCGGAGTAGCGACAGATATTAGACCGGCGAGTAGTCCGGGACGGGAGAGGAGTCTGGATACCGGGAGGTCGGAGTAGCGACAGGTATTAGACCGGCGAGTAGTCCGGGACGGGAGAGGGGTCTGGATACCGGGACATAACAGGCGTAATGATTCCGTCCAGAGAGTACAAAGTACAAAGTAGTACGACCTAGCCCCGAAGTAACGGGACGGCAGGGTATATATACCCCCACAGGTGATGTGATTAACCTAATCACTCTTTTGCAATTGCCGAGGTGTGTGTGTGCACCGCCAAAGCCCACGGCTTGGCCACGCCCCCTGTCAACCACCGTAACTGTGACATAGGTGCTACAGCAGACGCACAAAACAGACACCATACCAAGTGTTATCTGACAGGAAGCCAAATGTGTCCAAAATGCAGAAGTTTGGATCGGAGTGCTTCACATACAAACAAGAGAAGGGAAAGCTTGACTCTAGGTGTGACCAAGGTGTTTTCGTAGGCTATGACAAAAACAGCCCAGCTTACTTAGTGTACTACCCAAACAAAGAGAGTGTTAAGAAACACAGGTTGGTCAAATGTATGACCAAGACAGCTAAGGCAAAATAAACACAAACACAAGAGTCATACACAGAGCATGGCACAGAGGTGCGTCTTAGGGCTAGCAGTACTGAAGAGAATACTGCCAATGAAAGCGTACATGGTCAAGGTGTTCAAAGTAGTGTTTCTGAGACCATACCTGAACAGATTGACAGTGAAACCCACCTAGAAGCAAGAAAAAGCCACCTTACCTAGAGGATTTCATAATAAGCGTCACTGAGGATAAACTGCAAACATGCATGGACTTTTGTTACAGAGCCGTATGTGATATCCCTCAAACCTACCAGGACGCTATGTCAAGTCAAATCTGTGGAAAAAGGCCATGGATGAGGAAATGCAGTCATTAGAGGAAAACAAGACATTTACCCTCACCAACTTGCCACCCGGAAAAAGGACAGTGGGGGGTAGATGGGTCTATGCTGTAAAAAATGACATTAACAGATCAGACAGATTCAAAGCAAGATTTGTGGCAAAAGGCTACAGTCAGAAAAAGGGGACTGACAATGAGGAGACATTCTCACCCACAGCCGATATGACAAGCGTGAGAGTGGTCATGCAAAAAGCGGCACAAGAGAATCTAATTCTACACCAAATGGACGTCAAGACAGCTTATCTGCATGCAGATAAGCTTCACTGATTCATGCACCGATAGACTGTGAAATATATGTAGAGCAATCAGAAGGCTATGAGAAGAAGACAGGTGAAAATCTAGTTTGTAAGCTACATAAATCATTGTATGGTTTGAAGCAGTTAGGCATGATGTGGAACGCAATGTTGCATTGTGTGTAACAATGTTTGTGCAAAATCCTGCTGACCACTGTTTGTATTCAAAAGAGAAACATGGTGAAAAGGTCATCATAATCATATGGGTTGACGATCTGATAATTGCAGCCAGTAATGAGAAAGTACTGAAAGATGTCAAAATAATGCTTACTGTGTCACAATGGCTGTTCACCCTGCCTCCACTAGGGGGCAGCGTCAACCCTCATTCTCATTTCCCCCACACCTGTAGCGCATTATAATTAACCTGCCTATTTAAACCTACCCCCGCACACTCATACTTGGCCAGATTATCCTGATGACTCTCCAGCGTACCCGGACTGATTCCCGTTGCCGACCCTGCCTGCCCTGTCTTGTTCCTGATCTACCGCCCGTCCCTGACTATGCTTCTGCCTGTCCCTGCCTGTTTCCCGATCTACCGCCTGTCCCTGACTACCCCTCCACCGGTCCCTGCCTGGTTCATCTGCTCTGCTTGGTTCTCGATCTACCACCTGTCCCTGACTACGCCTCTGCCTGTCCCTGCCTGGTTTGTGTACCCAGCCCCGGTTCTGATCACCTGCCTGTCCCCGACTACGTCTCTGCCTGTCCCTATCTTTGTGATATTTATCGCAATAAATACCACTATCTGCCTGTGGTGTCTGTGTGCAGCATTTGGGTCCAAACCTAACCTGTGACATACTGCTAAATTAAAAATGAAAGACTTAGGCAAACTGAAATACTTCCTGAGTATTGATTTTGACAGAAGGTTGTATCAAAATGTCACAGGGAAGGTATTACATTACATTATATTGCAGTCATTCAGCAGACGCTTTTATCCAAAGCGACTTACAATAGTAAGTCTAAGAAGTCAAGAAGACGAAGGAGCTGATCGTGGACTACAGGAAGCAGAGAGGAGAGCACAGCCCTATCTCCATCGACGGTGTTGCAGTAGAGAGGGTCAGCAGCTTCAAGTTCCTCGGTGTGCACATCTCCGAGGACCTCACATGGTCCACGCACACCACACACGTGGTGAAAAGGGCCCAACAACGCCTGTATTTCCTCGAGGAAATTCAGCATGGGCCCCCGCATCCTGAGAACATTCTATACCGGCACCATCGAGAGTGTTCTTACAGGGTGTATCACCGCCTGGTACGGGAACTGCACCACACTCGAGCGCAGAGCGCTTCAAAGGGTGGTGCGGACGGCCCAGTATATCGTTGGAGGTGAGCTCCCCTCCCTCCTGGATATATACAACCAGCGGTGCGTGGCCAAGGCCAACGCATCATAAAGACATGCCCCCCAGCCACGAACTGTATTCACTTTTACCGTCAGGCAGGCGATACCGCAGTATCAAGTGCCGTACAAATAGACTCAGAGATAGCTTCCACAGTCAGGCCATCAGGCTGCTGAACAAGGGCGTATAGCATATAACAATGTATATTTTATTACATTGATTTATATATACATATTGCTCTTTTTCTGTGCCGATATATTGCATTTTAGAAATTGCATTGCATTTTTTATTTTATATATTTACTTATACGTTTTTGTTTTTTTTACTTATTTTATTCTATTCTGTTTTTATTCTATTTTATCTCATTTTTATAACTGCTGTCTGTCGTCGGGTATTGCACATAAGATTTTCACTCACTGCTTTATACTTGTGAAACTGTGAAGTGACAATAAACTTGACTTGACTTGACTTGACTTACGGTAATATGTTAATATGAGAAGGTGACGTCATTATGCAGAGCACGTACTCTGCGTCTCCTGTTTTCAAGTCTAGTCAAGTTTATTGTCACTTCACAGTTTACACAAGTATAAAGCAGTGGTGTGAAAATCTTATGTGCAATACCCGACGACAGACAGCAGTTATAAAAATAAGATAAAAATTGATAAAAATAGAATAAAAGTAGAATAAAGTTTAAAAATAAATAAATAAATGCACTCTTCACCAAGAGTGTGTGAGGCTTGCGCTCCTCAGTGTGTGTGACTCTGTCTTTTCATGGGCAAGTTCATGTGAGCCAACTCAAAAATCCGCCGGACGGCTAAACAGGTATAACGTGTCTTTTAGTGTCGTACGTAAGAAACGGCTGAGTTAAAAACTCATCAGAAGGCCTATTATTATGAAAGTAACTTATAAGAAGTTGAACCTTGCTGGCCACTACACTTAGGAGAATCCACTTTTCCCTTGTAACTCTTAATGAATACCTACAGTATGATTCTAGGGAATTATAGCCTGCCACCAATAGAGTTCCCAGTCAGGCATGAACCCACCATCTTCAGCCTCAGCACACAAGCTTACCAATGAGGCTCTTCTGTAGCGACCTCCAAATTCATGATGTATGAATACATAACACATCAAAGCTATACATGATGTACGCCTATGAGTCTCTATTGACTTTTGAGTTTTGAAACCTTCCGACAAATGAACAACAAAGTCATTGTCACAAAGTCGACATGATCGAGGCGTCAGTGGCTCAGGAGGAAGAGGGAGTTGTCTGGCTGTGTGTGTGTGTGTGTGTGTGTGTGTGTGTGTGTGTGTGTGTGTGTGTGTGTGTGTGTGTGTGTGTGTGTGTGTGTGTGGCTGGTGTGTTGTGTGTGCGTGTGGTGTGGCTCGGCGTGTGGTTGCTGTGTGTCGTGTCTCTGTGTGTGTGTTGTGTGTTTGTGTGTTGTGTCTTTGTGTTGTGGGTGCTGTCTCGCTCCGGTTGCTGGGCTGGGTGTTGTTCTATGGGTTGTGTCGTGGGCTGTCGAGTTTGCCGTGTGTTGGTCGTTCGGTGTGTCGTCTGTTTGTGTCTGTGTCTGGCCGTGTGTGTGTGTGTGTGTGTGTGTGTGTGTGTGTGTGTGTGTGTGTGTCTGTGTGTCTGTGTGTGTCTGTGTCTTCTACAGCTACCTTCTACTGGAAGGAATACTGCGTATATTCTTCTAGAATATTCCAATAGGAGGGTGAGAGGTTAGACTTAACTCAACAACTTTTTCACTTTTTAAATGATGCTTTGTTCTGTGCCATAGATGATTTGCATATCCATTATAAGAGGCCTGCAGAAATGACACAACTCTCTCTTGATTAAAATAGCCCTTTTCACAGTGTTTCTTAACCAAAGAAAACCCCTTCCTTGTCTTCCCAGGCTGGTCCAGTGGCCGTCTGTTCAGACGCTCTTCAATCAGCAGCATGCAACGCAACTCCTTCATTAGTTGTAATGTTTCAGTACTAGACCATCGGCAGTTTATTTTTTAATCCAATAAATCGTGGTTTTATCATATATTTTATTTAGAATACAAAATATGAATTATTATAGTTATATAACTATAACTTAATAACTAAATGTTATACTTTTGACACGCCCATCTTCCTCGCTCATACTAATCTTTGTTTCTTGTTCACAAATGGAGGCTGAACCATCGCAAGGCTATACCATCGCAATCGTTTTGCGAACATCTCCCCAAAATAAATAGGACAAAACCATTAAAAATACTTTAGATTAATACTTGTTAACCCTCCTCAAACGAATATTAACATCACAAGATTGACAGTTCTCCAACCAGACAAGGACACTCACTGCTGAGTAAAACAACAACTTGACTGATTTATGTGTTCTCAACAATTACACTGGAGGAAATAGTTCAACGTTACTCTGAAGTGTGCGACGGAATAGGCAAGTGTGGAGTGTGTGTGTGTGAGGTGTGTGTGTGTGTGTGGTTGGTGGCTGGTTTAAGCAGCCTCACCTGGCCCGAGTCAGACTGATTCCACTCTAAGGCTGGAGGTGAGGCTTCACACCTGTGGTGCATTGGGTGACTGGAGGAATGAAGCCACTCAGGTTGCGTGCGAACGCCGGCGGACTGTAACAGCAGCTCCACCCACACATCACCGGAGAGGCTTTCACAAGCGCGCTAAGTGGCTTTGCTGGGTTCCTCCGAGGCAGAGGACACGGGGAGATAAACCAGTTCATTGGCAAGTTGGCAAGATGCAACAGCCAGAGCAGGTGGTAAACACTGACATGCCAGAGCTCTTTCTGAGTTGTGTGTGTGTGTGTGTGTGTGTGTGTGTGTGTGTGTGTGTGTGTGTGTGTGTGTGTGTGTGTGTGTGTGTGTGTGTGTGTGTGTGTGTGTGTGTGTGTGTGTGTGTGTGTGTGTGTGTGTGTGTGTGTGTGTGTGTGGGGCGATGGCTGGTTTGTTCTGGTGTGCAGCCACACCCGGCCCCAGAGTCTGGCTCTGGCCAGGTGAGGCTGCTTCACCCAGCCACTAACCACACACACACTCCACGGCAAGCTAAACAGCTGTCAACTAAAAGCCATGTAAATGTTGTTGCTGATGTTTTGTGCTATTGCCCTATCCTCCTTTTTGCTGCACATTAAGATGGGACTAGCCAATGTCATCGAACTATCCACAAGGTTTGCTGAAGAGCCTGGGGTAGTTGTTCAAAGCTATGGGAACAGATTAACTGTAAAACAGAAGGGCAAACTCTACCAGAGGAATTCTGTACACGTGAAACTGAACTTGAGATACCAGATTCGGTCGTATGATCGTACGACCGAACGGACCCGCAGCAGGTTGGCCTTAGTCCCTGGCCTCCACGTCCCCGCCTGGAGGGGAACAGTAGCAGTGCGGCCCGGGTCAGACCCTGGGTGTTTTTTGGCCAGGATGAGGCATAGTGTGGACATCTACAGGGACCTGTGGGTTCACTGAGACCAGTGTAGAGCTCTACAAGAAGTACTTTTTACTATATTGTGTAAAGCAACTTAACTGAGAATTTGGATTTATGGCATGGAGGAGCATGTAGGGGTTAGGTTAGGCATGTGGCTTGAGGACGCTTGGAGGTTGTGGCCATGGGGAATCGAACCTAGTACCCTTTGGCTGAATGTTATGTTTTCGCCCCCGTTTGTTAATGTGACAAACATTTCAAAGGGTTCTTATAAAACACAGAATGTTTTTTTCTGATGATGTCTGGCCTCTTAGATTGTAACGTGTTCAATCTTAACAGATCTTCTAGTGGACCAGTCTCACAAAACATCTCTAGAGAGAGGAATTACTGTAATAATACTGTAAATTGTGGAATTCATCTATCAATACATTTAGATTTCATTTAGAGTTAATTTAGTTATATTTTGTTTATACTAGTTTTGTTTAGGTAGTTTGTTGTTATTTAGTTTTTAGCTTTTAGGTATTCCCCCTGTGTCAACTGTTGCACCTTAATTTCCCTCGGGATAAATAAAGTCATCTGAATCTGAATCTGAAGAGATGTAGAGAGAGAGGGAGATTGCTATACTTCATTAAAAAGAAGAAGAAGAATCCAATAGTAGAATAGTACAAATAGTACAATCAAATAGTATCAAAAAATCCAGCTTTTTCATTATTTTACACATGTAAAAATATATTTTGATTTAGTACATTTTATTTGAATTCAAATCGTTTTCTGAAATGGTAATTTTCTCTTTAAATTAAGTATTTTTTTATGGGAGTACTTTTACTTAACTATATATTTTCAGTACTCTACCCACCACTGCTTAATCCACACCCTTGGAAGTGGATCCTGTATTGACCTTGATCCTTACCAATCCTTAAGTATTCAAAAATGCTGTTGAATTAGTATATTAATAATATAACTATAGTTCTGGCTGTAGTTCTATGGTCGTGACATATGCAAGTCTTTTGGTAAGGTGTTCCCCGAAGAGATTTATGTTTAGTTTATTTTTCAAGGTTGAACAACTCACCTCAGAGCTCCTTGAACTTCACTGCAGTTGAATCCAGTTGAATCCAGTTCAACAGAAGGAACCAAACTAAAGTGAGTAGTGGTTGAAATCAGTCTTATGTCTGTCTGACCCTCTTGTGACGGAGACTGGGGCATTTCAAGTCCAGGATCCTGGGCGCTGCTACTTATGTCCAAATCAATAAGTACGACCTATTTACACATTGATGTACATGTATTCATCCAGGCCCATTTCTGTAGTAAATAGATCTATAATTCAAACTGATTCCCTTTGAGTGTAGTTGAGTGTAGTTGAGTGTTTGTTTTGCTGTGTCAGTGCAGCTAGCCTACTACACTGTGCAAGCTTCTTACAGTAACAATACTGTTTTAATAAGACGTTTTCAACATCAATAAAATGTAACTCCCAGATGAAAACACTGACGTTTAATGGGTTATCAATAGTTTTCTTAATAATTTATTTTTTTACCTCAACTGTTGACAATGTTTACATGTATGTACTAAATGCTATATTATATATTATATTGTTGGTAGTTTATTGTTAGTGGCCTATGCCACTTGCTGCTATACCAGCATTTCCTTTCCTCCAGCAGTGGTTTCTGTGAAACCTCGTGTTTAATATATAAATATATATATTAATGGGAGGCAACTCCCATTAATCGCTACCTGTTGTTATAGCGGGCTGTAGATCTGTGTCTGTTCATGGGCAAGTTCATGTGAGCCAACTCAATAAATCCGCCGGACGGCTAAACAAGTATAACGTCTTTTTGTTGCGCCCCAACGAGACCGACGAGCCAAATGTGCCAAAGAACCCAGAAGTAGAGAGACACGGACACTCAAAACAACGGAAAAAATGTCTTTACTGTAAATATCTCCAACATCAACAAAACATAGTTTTAGGGTTGGGCAGGGTTGGACTGGTTACTTGGCGAGGTCGGAGCTGGAACACGCAGTCTCTCGTGACAGTGGTTCTCAATAACCAAGCGCCCAACGTCGGTCCTCGGCAGCCTAAAGAAGGGTAGATCCCAGGTGTTAATTAGCCTCAGTAGGCCTGATTATGATGGGCAACACCTGGGATCGATTAGAGCGTGGGGGGGGCACAACATTATCCCCCCCCTGAGGGGAGGCACCGGACGACCGCCCCAGAGCCCCCGGGTTCTCCCGATCGCAGTCGTCCAGCAGGGAGTGGTCCGCGAGATAGGAAGAGGGCACCCAGCTCCGGACCGAAGCCCTCCCAATCCACTAGGTACTGGAAACCCCGCCCCGAGCGGCGGACGGCGAGGAGCTTACGGACCGACCATACCGGATCTCCATCCACCAGGACCCGGGGAAGCGGAGGAGCTGTAACAGGGGGAGACAAGGGACTGGAGGCCACGGATTTTAGCTGAGACACATGAAACACGGGGTGAACCCAGAGAGCCGGAGGGAGAACTAAACGCACTGCAGAGTGGTTCATGACTCGATCCACGGTGTAGGGACCAACGTACCGGGGATTCAACTTACGAGTTGATGTCTGGGTGGTCTGGAGGGGCAGGTCCCGGGCCAATAGCCAAACCCTCTGGCCAGGCTGGTAGACAGAGGCAGGCACCCTCAGAAGGCCTGCCACACCTTGGAGATGAATTGGGGACCGCGGTCGGACACAATGTCAGAGGGGATTCCATGTAGGCGGACCCCATGGAGGGTCAGGAGGTCCGCTGTTTCGGCCGCCGAGGGAAGCCTTGGGAGGGAAACAAAATGAACAGCCTTGGAGAAGCGATCGACCACGGTCAGGATGGTGTCACAGCCTTGGGAAACAGGAATCCCCGTAATAAAGTCCAAGGCAATGTGGGACCATGGGCGACTGGGAACGGGGAGGGGGTGCAGGAGACCTGCTGGAGGGCGATGCGAAGCCTTGCTCCGGGCGCAGGTGGTGCAGGCGGCTACAAACCCCCTGACATCCCTCCTGAGAGTGGTCCACCAGAACCTCCGGCTGATGAACTCCGCCGTCCGCCGCTCCCCGGGGTGACAAGCAAAGTGGCTGGAGTGGTCCCACTCCAACACCTGCAGGCGGACAGCAAGAGGCATAAACAACCGGGTACAGGGACCGTTACCTGGGTCTGGCTCGGCCCGCTGGGCCTGTCTCACCAGCGGCTCGATGGCCCAGGTGACTACACCCACCACCCGGGCTGAGGAAAGGATGGTGTCGGGGTTCTCCTTGACGGCAGGACCCTCCCCCGGGAACTGACGGGAGAGGACGTCTGCTCTGATGTTCTTGGAGCCCGGACGGTAGGTGAGGGTGAAATTGAACCGGCTGAAGAAAAGGGCCCAGCGGACCTGCCTGGAGTTCAGCCTCTTCGCCGCCCTTATGTAGGCCAGGTTCTTGTGATCCGACCACACGATGAACGGTAGCTCCGCTCCCTCCAACCAGTGTCTCCACTCCTCCAGGGCGGCGTGAACCGCCAACAGTTCCTTGTTGCCCACATCATAGTTCCTCTCAGTGGGTACGAAACGCAGAGAGAAATAGGCACACGGGTGGACCCTGTGGTCCTCCTCCGACTGCTGTGAGAGAACGGCTCCGATGCCTGTGTCCGACGCATCTACCTCGACGATGTACTGCCTCACCGGGTCGGGGTGGACGAGAACCGGGGCTGTGGTGAACAAGCTCTTGAGTTGGAGGAAGGCCGACTCTGCCTCAGGTGTCCACACGAACGGTCGAGAGGAGGAGGTGAGGGCGTTGAGGGGGGCAGCCACCTGGCTGAACCCCTTGATGAACCGCCGCACAAAGCCTGCAAAACCCAGGAAGCGCCTGAGCTGCGCGCGGTCAGTAGGGCGCGGCCATTCCTCCACCGCCTTGATCTTGGCGGGGTCTGCACGCATCTGTCCATCCTCCACCACGTTGCCGAGATACGTCACCGAGTTGGTGTGGAAGCACTTCTCAGCCTTCACGTAGAGCCTGTTCTCCAACAGCCGTTGTAGCAACAGGCGGACGTGCTGGTGGTGTTCCTCCATGGACCTAGAGAAAATCAGGATGTCGTCCAGGTACACCACCACAAAGATGTTTAGCATGTCCCTCAGCACGTCATTCACCAGGCCTTGGAAATCTCCGGGGGCATTGGACAGACCGAACGGCATGACGCGGTACTCATAGTGGCCGAGATGGGTGTTGAAGGCCGTCTTCCACTCGTCACCCTCCCTGATCCTGACCAAGTGGTACGCGTTACGAAGGTCCAACTTGGTGAACACCCGGGCGTGCGTGAGTGGCTCGAAAGTGGAACTAAGAAGTGGCAGGGGGTATCTATTCTTCACCGTGATGTCGTTCAGTGCCCGATAGTCTATACAGGGCCTCAGGCCACCGTCCTTCTTAGCCACGAAGAAGAAGCCCGCTGCGATGGGCGAAGACGACGGCTTTATAAGGCCTGAGGCTAGGAACTCAGCGATAGTTGCGCATCGCCTCCCTCTGCGGCTGGGAGATGTTGGAGAGCCGCCTCTTAGGAAGGGCGGCCCCAGGAAGGAGGTCGATGGGACAATCATAAGGCCAGTGAGGGGGGAGTGAGGGGGCTCTGTCCTTACTAAACGCCAGAGAGAGGTTGTGATAAATGTGAGGCACCCCAGTGATATCTGGTGGAGAGGACACAGGCCTTGAACCGCTGGACGGAGACAGGGCGGAACACAGACAGGTAGCGTGACAAGCTGTACTCCACCCCAAGACCCGCCCAGACGCCCAGGAGATGTGAGGGTCGTGCCTCTCCAGCCAGGGTCTACCCAACACTAGAGGCGCCGTGGGGGCGTGCAAAACAAAGAAACGAATGGACTCCCGAAAGAGTGAGTGTGAGAAGGTCAGTAGCGTGTGTAATAGTACCCAAAGAATGCCCATCAATGGCCCGAGGAGAGAGGGTGCGATCTAAAGCCACCAAAGGGACTCCCGCCGTCGGGCTAGAGTAACATCCAGTAGATACTCGTCTGCACCCGAGTCTATGAGAGCGCCAACCGACAAGGTCTCCGTACCCCAGGCTAAGGTGGCCGGAAAGAGACGATTTAACGTACTACGGGGCGGGGAAAGGGATGTCTTGCTCACCCGTATGCCCCTTACTGGTGGGCTTGGTTATTCTGTTAGGCCCCAACAAGACCGACGAGCCAAATGTGCCAAAGAACCCAGAAGTAGAGAGACACGGACACTCAAAACAACGGAAAAAATGTCTTTACTGTAAAAATCTCCAACAACAAAACATAGACTAGGCAGGGTTGGACTGGATACTTGGTTACGTGGTCGGAGCTGGAACACGCAGTCTCTCGTGACAGTGGTTCTCAATAACCCAGCGCCCGACGTCGGTCCTCGGCAGCCTAAAGAAGGTAGATCCCAGGTGTTCATTAGTCTCAGTAGGCCTGATTATGATGGGCAACACCTGGGATCGATTAGAGCGTGGGGGAGGCACAACACTTTTAGTGTCTTACGTAAGAAACGGCTGAGTTAAAAACTCATCAGAAGGCCTATTATTATGAAAGTAACTTATAAGAAGTTGAACCTTGCTGGCCACTACACTTAGGAGAATCCACTTTTCCCTTGTAACTCTTAATGAATACCTACAGTACCTACAGTATGATTCTAGGGAATTATAGCCTGCCACCAATAGAGTTCCCAGTCAGGCATGAACCCACCATCTTCAGCCTCAGCACACAAGCTTACCAATGAGGCTCTTCTGTAGCGACCTCCAAATTCATGATGTATGAATACATAACACATCAAAGCTATACATGATGTACGCCTATGAGTCTCTATTGACTTTTGAGTTTTGAAACCTTCCGACAAATGAACAACAAAGTCATTGTCACAAAGTCGACATGATCGAGGCGTCAGGAGGAAGAGGGAGTTGTCAGATTGTGTGTGTGTGTGTGTGTGTGTGTGTGTGTGTGTGTGTGTGGGGCGATGGCTGGTTTGTTCTGGTGTGCAGCCACACCCGGCCCCAGAGTCTGGCTCTGGCCAGGTGAGGCTGCTTCAACCAGCCACTAACCACAGACACACTCCACGGCAAGGTAAACAGCAGTCAACTAACTGCCATGTAAATCTTGTTGCTGATGTTTTGTGCTATTGCCCTATCCTCCTTTTTGCTTAATCTTGATTAAGATGGGACTAGCCAATGTCATCGAACTATCAACAAGGTTTGCTGAAGAGCCTGGGGTCGTTGTTCAAAGCTATGGGAACAGATTAACTGTAAAACAGAAGGGCAAACTCTACCAGAGGAATTCTGCACACGTGAAACTGAACTTGAGATACCAGATTCGGGCCGTATGATCGTCTGTTTGAAGTCTGTGATCATCAGGACGCCGATGTCCACCGGGTTCACCTTGTTGCTCAGGTTGAAGGTGAAGGGGCAGCAGACCAGGAGGTCGCAGAGGCGTCTCCACAAAGACTTGGGCTCCTGGGACCGCGCCACCAGCTCCTGGGGACGGACCCGCAGCAGGTTGGCCTTAGTCCCTGGCCTCCACGTCCCCGCCTGGAGGGGAACAGTAGTAGTGTGGCCCGGGTCAGACCCTGGGTGTTTTTTGGCCAGGATGAGGCATAGTGTGGACATCTACAGGGACCTGTGGGTTCACTGAGACCAGTGTAGAGCTCTACGAGAAGTACTTTTTACTATATTGTGTAAAGCAACTTAACTGAGAATTTGGATTTATGGCATCGAGGAGCATGTAGGGGTTGGGTTAGGCATGTGGCTTGAGGACGCTTGGAGGTTGTGGCCATGGGGAATCGAACCTAGTACCCTTTGGCTGAATGTTATGTTTTCGCCCCCGTTTGTTAATGTGACAAACATTTCAAAGGGTTCTTATAAAACACAGAATGTTTTTTCTGATGATGTCTGGCCTCTTAGATTGTAACGTGTTCAATCTTAACAGATCTTCTAGTGGACCAGTCTGCCACAAAACATCTCTAGTAGAGAGGAAGAGATGTAGAGAGAGGGAGATTGCTCTACTTCATTCAAAAAGAAGGATAATAATCCAATATTAGAATAGTAGAAATAGTACAATCAAATAGTATCAAAAAATCCTGCTTTTTCATTATTTTACACATGTAAAAATATATTTTGATTTAGTACATTTTAATTTTATTCAAATCGTTTTCTGAAATGGTAATTTTCTCTTTAAATTAAGTATTTTTTTTATGGGAGTACTTTTACTTAACTATATATTTTCAGTACTCTACCCACCACTGCTTAATCCACACCCTTGGAAGTGGAAACTGTATTGACCTTGATCCTTACCAATCCTTAAGTATTCAACAATGCTGTTGTATTAATATATTCATAATATAACTATAGTTCTGGCTGTAGTTCTATGGTCGTGACATATGCAAGTCTTTTGGTAAGGTGTTCCCCGAAGAGATTTATGTTTAGTTTCTTTTTCAAGGTTGAACAACTCACCTCAGAGCTCCTTGAACTTCACTGCAGTTGAATCCAGTTGAATCCAGTTCAACAAAAGGAACCAAACTAAAGTGAGTAGTGGTTGAAATCAGTCTTATATCTGTCTGACCCTCTTGTGACGGAGACTGGGGCATTTCAAGTCCAGGATCCTGGGCGCTGCTACTTATGTCCAAATCAATAAGTACGACCTATTTACACATTGATGTACATGTATTCATCCAGGCCCATTTCTGTAGTAAATAGATCTATAATTCAAACTGATTCCCTTTGAGTGTAGTTGAGTGTAGTTGAGTGTTTGTTCAATAAAATGTAACCCCCAGATTGAAGTTTGTCGTCTGAGGAAATTCAGCATGGGCCCCCGCATCCTGAGAACATTCTACACCGGCACCATCGAGAGTGTTCTTACAGGGTGTATCACCGCCTGGTACGGGAACTGCACCGCACTGGAGCGCAGAGCGCTTCAAAGGGTGGTGCGGACGGCCCAGTATATCGTTGGAGGTGAGCTCCCCTCCCTCCTTGATATATAAAACCAGCGGTGCGTGGCCAAGGCCAAACGCATCATAAAAGACAATGCCCACCCCAGCCACGAACTGTACTCACTGTTACCGTCAGGCAGGCGATACCGCAGTATCAAGTGCCGGACAAATAGACTCAGAGATATCTTCCACAGTCAGGCCATCAGGCTGCTGAACAAGGGCGTATAGCATATAACAATGTATATTTTATTACATTGATTTATATATACATATTGCTCTTTTTCTGTGCCGATATATTGCATTTTATAAATTGCATTGCATTTTTTATTTAATATATTTAACTTTATACAGTTTTTGTTTTTTTTAACTTATTTTATTCTATTCTGTTTTTATTCTATTTTATATCTTATTTTTATAAGTGCTGTCTGTCGTCGGGTATTGCACATAAGATTTTCACTCACTGCTTTATACTTGTGTAAACTGAGAAGTGACAATAAACTTGACTTGACTTGACTTGACTTACGGTAATATGTTAATATGAGAAGGTGACGTCATTATGCAGAGCACGTACTCTGCGTCTCCTGTTTTCAAGTCTAGTCAAGTCTCAGTGTGTGTGACTCTGTCTTTTCATGGGCAAGTTCATGTGAG
>JANIIK010000312.1:0-16157 GCA_027704905.1 Muraenolepis orangiensis
CCCCCCCCCCTCTACCTCTGTCACGGCCGGGTGTAGGTGGGACCCAAAAGCAGAGGGAACAGACGTCAGATGCTTTAAGGTTCGGCGCACGATCAAAGGCAGACGTACCGACAGGGCAAATCCAAAACGTGGTCAAGGCAAGCAGGGGTCGGTAACGGGTAGTCGAGGGCTGAGGCATAAAGCTTCCCGAGAATCAATGTGTGATAATCCAGCGCCGTGTGAGTGCGCGGGGGTAGACTTAAATAGCAACGTGAATGGGCTATATGCACTAAGCTGTGTGAAGTACTTCCGGCTTCAAATAATGCAGTTCAGCCTCTTCCGGTGTATTTGTTTACTTCCAACTAGCTAGCTACAGCTCCTGATGTACTATTTCGCCATGAATTCCCATAAGAAAATGCGTTTTCAAAAACAGGAGAAGAAATACTCGGAACATTGCTGTGTTACGCTTTGTTCGGCATCATCGAAATGTAACGGTATTTAGAGTTTCCATGGCTTTCCAATCCATCCCGACCTGAGAAGAACCAGACGCGGACATCCGATTCTATACCAGGTAACGTTAGACCGAAGTTGTGCTATTCAGCTAACTGTTTGACATCTACCAAAGTAAACATCAGTTCAACTATAAAGAATCCTATCGTAAGTCTTAATACAAAAGAGTTAATGTGCCTACTGCGTGACCGCTGCAGCCTGTCATGCATACGAGATGAGACATTGGCTTAGTTGTTACAGCTAACAGAATTTTGGTGACCGTGTATGATTGTATTTACTTTGTTAATTAATGACTGACATGATGTATATGTCTTTTTGTAAATACATTTCCAAGCTATGACCACCTGATGGCGATTTGGGGTTTGATTGAGCCTTCAATTTACTAAACTGTTTGGGTCTCCAGAGCAGAAGGCTTTACAGAAGGCTACACTAAAAACTAAAACTGGGCGGCAGTATAGCTCAGGAGGTAGAGCGGTCGCCTCTCAACCTCTCAAGGTTGCTGGTTCCCGGCTCCTCCTAGCAAAAAAAAAACTGTTGAGGTGTCCTTGAGGAAGACCCTAACTGTTCCCCGTCAATGTCAACTTCGGTCTAACGTTACCTGGTATAGAATCGGATGTCCGCGTCGTGTTCTTCTCAGGTCGGGATGGGTTGGAAAGCCATGGAACTCTAAATAGCATTACATTTTGATGATGCCGAACAAAGCGATGTTCAGAGTATTTCTTCGCCTGTTTTTGAAAACGCATTTCCTTATGGGAATTCATGGTGAAATAGTACCTCAGGAGCTGTAGCTAGCTAGTTGGAAGTAAACAAATACACCGGAAGAGGCTGAACCGTATTATTTGAAGCCGGAAGTACTTCACACAGCTTAGTGCATATAGCCCATAGTGATGCGGGTGAGAATTAACAAGGGGCCATGGCTATCCGGTAGTGTGTAGTGGGAGCGAGGAGACAGGAATGCGGAACGTGATTAGAGGGCGTGGCAGGGAGAGTGCTGTGGAGACAGGAATGCAAAACTGTGACAACCTCTTCTTACCCCTCCCAGATATAGTGGGGTCATAAAACGTCCTGTGACTAGACTAAAAAGCATGAGCCACACTCTACCCTTTTGTGCTTCTGTTCTGCTCGACTCAACTCAAATGTTTCAATTAGTTAACATTAAGTTCAGAGACCTTGGTGTGGTGCTAGATGACCAGCTGTCCTGCAATGCCAACGTCACCGCGGTGGCCCGATCTTGCAGAATTGCCCTCTACAACATCCACAGGATCCGGCCCTTCCTTACACGTGAAGCGGCGCAGATCCTGGTCCAAGCGCTCGTCATCTTGACTACTGCAACTCTCTCCTGGCGGGACTCCCCGCCTCTGCTACAAAGCCCCTCCAACGCATCCAGAACGCAGCAGCACGCCTGGTATTCAACCTACCAAAATTCTCCCACGTGACCCCTCTCTTCCGCGATCTCCACTGGCTTCCGGTAAATGCCCGCATCAAGTTCAAGACTCTGGTACTGACCTTCAGGGCAGTCAATGGAACTGCCCCAACCTACCTCCAAACGTTGGTCAAGCCCTACATCCCAGCCAGAGCGCTCCGCTCAACTTCTGCAAGGCGACTAGTTCGACCTTCACTGATAACAACTAAGCATCGCTCTTCCAAGACCCAGCTCTTCACGGCTCTGGCTCCACAGTGGTGGAATGAACTCCCATCTCATGTCAGGACCGCAGAGTCCCTCGCCAGCTTCCGCAAGAGACTCAAGACCCACCTGTTCAGAGTCCACCTGGACTCTCCATGAACCCTCCTTCTCCTTTGTGAACCCCTAACTTGCTTAAGTCCTGACATTAATAGCTCTTAGCATGTTGTATATTCTAGGAAGTGTATATCCTTAATGTTGATAACACGCTCTTATCACAGCTACTTAAGCAGGTGACCTAGCAGTACGAAATTGTGCTATTCATCTTGTTAATATGAATGCTTGTGAACTGCTCTATTTTTATGTTTGCGTACCTCAGCGTTATGCTATTGTCTGCTTCAACTAATGTACTCCTTGTAACTCCTTGAGTGGAAATCCTGCAGTCACATCTTTACCGACGGCGCAGCTGCGATGACGGGGGAAGTGCGTGGGTTGCCTGGACGTGTGATGAAGGTAAACCCCGAAATTAAGTGGAATCACTGCATTATCCACCGGGAGGCTCTTGCCAGTAAAAGGATGAGCCCCGAGTTAAGGGCGGGCAGGACCAGGGCAGGCAGGGTTGGCAACAGGAATCAGTCCGGGTACGCTGGAGAGTCTGTGTCATCAGGACAATCTGGCAAAGTATGAGTGTGCGGGGTAGACTTAAATAGGCTGGTTGATTATCATGCGCTGCAGGTGTGGGTAAATACGGGTTGACGCTGCCCCCTAGTGGAGGCAGGGTGAATAGCCATTGTGACAAGTCCAGACCTACGAATCACCGACTATTTCAAACTCTGTGTCAAGACAGTGGGGCAGAGCATGGGCAGCTACTGCTTCACACAAAGCTGGTTGTCACATGGTAAAACACTATCCAGGCTGTTAGAACTTCGCACTGAGGTGTCTGCTTTCCTGATAAAGCACTCTCATCCTCTCGCAGTGGTTTTTAAGGATGCCGGGTGGGTTGCACGGCTGGCATATCTTGCCGATGTCTTCTCCAAGCTTAATGAACTTAACCTCTCACTTCAAGGCAAGGACTCGCATATCCTTAACATGTATGACAGAGTGAATGGATTCATAAATAAAGTAAGCTTATGGGAGACGAAATGCGACAAAGGGGATATAAGCTGTTTCCCACTGCTTGATGGCTATCTTGCCACTTCTGATGCTGAAAACAAGCAGATGGTCACAATTGTTAAAACGCATCAGTCCAAACTCAAAACTGAGTTCAACCAGTACTTTCATGACATTGAAGCAAAGTCAGAACAGCTGGACTGGGTGAGGAACCCGTTCAGAGTGACTGAACAGCAGCAGCCTTCCTGCCAGACTGCAGGAAAACCTGGTGGATTTGTTCTCTGACCGTGGGCAAAAGATGGCATATGTTGATGTCACTGACAGAGTTTTGGTGTGATGTTGCAAAGGAGTATCCAGAGCTGGGGAAATGTGCATTGAATGAACTCTTGCCTGTTGGATCTACCTATGTGTGTGAAGTTACCTTCTCGGCCCTGACTCACATCAAAACCAAGCAGAGGAACAGACTGAATGTGGAGAGCAGCCTTGTGACGGCTGTGGCCACACTGCCCCCAGAACTATCAAAGCTTATGAAAGATAAGCAAGCTCAAGTGTCTCATTAAAAGCTCTAGTGACTTAATAAAATATGTTGAATATATATATATTATTATATTCTATTTTATTGTATTCTATTTGATCTTTTTTGTTCTAGTGTGGTTACTGTTGTTGTTGCTGCTGTTCTTGTACTTGCACTGTTAACACAGTTTATACTACTGTTATTGTTGTTGTTTCTATTGCACAATTCTATTGTATGTTGAGTTGTGGGCGGAGCCTCATATGCATGCATGCACCTGATTCATGTGCATATGACAATAAAACCTTTGAATCTTTGAAACTGCTAGAAGTGAGTATTATTTTTCATTCACAATAAGTGTCAATGTTAAGTTTAAATTAATTTGTATTAAGGGTGAGCTATAAAAGTGATTTTCATTTATTTATTTAAAATTTAGTTTGGTTAAATACAATTACAAAAGGTTTAATATAAGAGAAAATGTAAGGCGAATCATCCAAATGAGTGAGGGGGTACTTGTAGAATGGCTACCAGCTCAAGGGGTACACAAGACAAAAAAGGTTGGGAACCACTGCACTAGAGGACCTATTATGGAGTAATTAATGGATTAGACCAGGTGGTTTTCAAAGTGCGAGGCACTCCTCCGCTAGGGGGCACCAGAGGGTTTCAAGTGAGGTGCAGAGAAAGGATTTCTCAGAAAGAGAAACTCATTTCCCAGGAAGACAAACTAATTTCCCAGACAAAACTCACAAAGTGCTGTACAGAAAAGGTAAAATACACAGGACAGAACAGGTGGACACAATACACAGTAAAAGACGTGGTGCAACAATAACCGTAATAAGGGTGTGTGGAGAGCGTTCCATAGCTTGGGTGAAATTGCCAGAAAGGCTCGGTCACCAAAGGTTTCATCTCCAGCTCTGTATTAGAAACAACACGTCTCAGTTTACTGATGTTTCTGATGTGAAAAAAGCAGGATCAATTCAGCTGTCTAACATTGGCGTCAAATATAACCCCTTGGAGTGGATGGCAGAGGAAATATGCCCAATACTTTGCTTGATAATGGGAGTGACGTGTGTGTGTGTGTGTGTGTGTGTGTGTGTGTGTGTGTGTGTGTGTGTGTGTGTGTGTGTGTGTGTGTGTGTGTGTGTGTGTGTGTGTGTGTGTGTGTGTGTGTGTGTGTGTGTGTGTGTGTGTGTGTGTGTGTGTGTGTGTGTGTGTGTGTGTGTGTGTGTGTGTGTGTGTGTGTGTGTGTGTGTGTTGTAGGCAGCTAGTTAGAGTTCTCTGAAGGGAGGTCCCCTGTCTATGCCTTTGAAAACCCCTGGACTAGTGAACGCTCACCCTGAGGAAGCATCTATTGTTTTTAGCGACCTCAATAGGGATCATATCAGGAAAGTGTTCGCCATATTATCACCAGCACATCAACTTTCCTACCCGTGGGGATCAGACTTGACCAATTTTATTCACTAATACATTCAACAGCTACAAACCCTTCCTTGGTACACACCTTGGTACACATCCGGTCTAACCTTGAAGTTGTAAGACCAATGGAATGATCACACTCTCGTGCTGTTGTATATTCTAGTAAGTGTATATCCTTAATGTTGATAACACGCTCTTATCACAGCTACTTAAGCAGGTGACCTGGCAGTACCAAATTGTGTTATTCATCTTGTTAATATGAATGCTTGTGAATTGCTCTATTTTTATGTTTGCGTACCTCAGTGTTATGCTATTGTCTGCTTCAACAAATGTACTCCTTGTAAGTCGCTTTGGATAAAAGCGTCTGCCAAATGTCCTAAATGTAAATGTGAATGTAAATGTGAATGTAAATGTGGGCACCCAGTGCACACAGGAGGTTTTTTTCATAGTAAATGCTGCCGAAAGGTCACCAGCCAAAGTGGCCTGTAAGAGTGGAAGAGCGCCGACATTTGGCCAGTGGCCGGTGTTAATGTCAAGCCTTAAGTTGCAGCTGATGTTCTGGTCTCCACATTTAAATTGAATGGACATATTGGTCTGCGCACCTCTACTTTATATTTATAATAATAATATTATTATAATAATAATTATTATTATTTATTTATTTTTATATCACTATTCTGTATTCTGACTATAACCACCAGGATCCAAATGATATATTCCCCAATTTGAGATTTTACACTGGAACTGCTGCTAGTGGTTTATTCTTAATATGTATATTTTTGCTATTCTTGCCATATTTTATTTAATACACTTTTTATTACTTTGACTAACTAACTTACTTTTACTTACTTTCCTGCTCTTGTCTCCCCTCCTATGTGTTTGTTGCTTGCCATGCTACAGGTAATTGCACTGTTCATAATGACCCTGTTATAATGTGCATATGACAAATAAAAAAGTTTTACTTTTACTATTCTATCTTGTTATGCAGTAAGACTGATTCACATTTATGTTTGTTTTATTTTGTTTTGTGTATTTTGTTCATCTAACATTGATTTAATTTAAAGTCCCGTTCTTGGTGTGGTTAAAACCCATTCAAAAATAGTCTCTGTACAAAAAACGTAGGTCTACTTGACCAATGTTTACCAAAAAGAGGACTAGAGGACTTCAAATGGCGTATACGTTACTCCACGAAACAACACCACTTGTTTTACTCCACTTGTTTAGTATAAAGGCTCCCTGCTCCCATAAATACACTTGATTATTGCACCTTGACCCCCGTTTCCGTTCTTGTTCCGGCGCACACAAGATCCCCTTTTACCGTTGTTTGTACACCCATACAGGGTGCGAACTGGAGGGGAGCAAGTGGTGACATGAGCTCCCCTGGGAACATGGTTTGTGAAATTTGGGGGGAGCTCTCTGAAATGCTGATATGATGACCAAATAAATTCCATTTTTCCATTTTTTTTCAAAGGTGTAAAATAAGTGAAATAAAATTATATTTAGAGTTTAGGATTCATGAAAAAAGTGTCGCCTGCTTGCACGCTGCCCGCAGCTCCACCCACGACCCGCTCACTCACAAACACCTACTTATGAGAGAAGGGCTCTGTGCATCGTTGTGTTGTGTGTGCGGCGTCGCGTCTCTCCAGGCAGTGAGAGGGTTGTGTTGTGCTATAGCTGTATTATTAATATTAATATTGTTCATGGTTGGTGCCGCTGGCTGCTCTTATCGCGTGTGTTCGGCTCTGTGTGGGCTACAGCCATAATAGGCTATAGCCCATGTGAAACAATGTAGCCTGTTTTTGAGTCATTTTAAGTTGATTTAATTTAATTGGATTATTTATTATCAAGTTGATTGAAGTTTGCGTAGCCCATACATGCTCGGGAAATATGTTGACATGAACATGATCCATCGGGACGTTTCATGTAAATGTAGACCTGTGGCACCACCCCGTGTGCAACAGATTTTCTCTTTATAATAGGCCTATGTCTGTGCTGTTGCTATTAATGCACTGATCAGCATTTACCCCCCGCAAAAAAAAAAATAGTTCGCACACTGCACCCATAGACACTGCGGGTTGTAACAAGACTACTCAGACCAATACAAAAAAGTAGGCTGCCAGGCTACTCGTTTAAATAATATTCTAATCCACATAATGTTTTACTTACGTTGTCATTCCAACTGTACGTTGTGTCGCTAGGATCACTGGGCTCTGGGAGGCTTTGGGAGACGTCGTACGTGGTCTGGTTGTGCTGCCGGGTGACTTTGCACTGGTTACCAACTTCACCCACTGTAGAGGACAAAGAAAAGTCTTCACTACATTGGGTATCTATAACAACGAATACGCCTTTTATGTTATGGCCTTGAAGAGATTGATCTGACCACACATGTTGGAGGTAATTACATTGCACTAGTCATGTAGCAGACGCTCGACATGTCAACAGAAAGAGTACGAGTCACCAGAAGTCATCGGTGTATTTCCTTCCTAACAAGCCTCCAAGGGCAGAACCAGTGCTCGGGTTTAAAGTACAATAAGTTTACAATAAGAACATCAAACACGGGCGATGATGACAATAGACACAAGCTAATAAACAAAAGTTAGTCAACCGAGCATTGGCAAACACAATGGAGTGGTTCTGATAGGTAATGGAGTGGAAGAAATGGAGATCTGACACTGAGGGACATAAACATTTAGGCCTACCAAAATAACTATATCAAAATAATGTTTTAATTATCGCTGAAAAAACGATTTAAGCCAAATACAATTATGATGGATCTTAAGATCCATCATAATTGCATCATAATCGCTTCATTACTATAGTAATGAAGCGATTACAGCAGATTAGCAGAGCATTGCTTGTGCGTATAGGCCTATATAAAGCCCAATTAAGTAAGGGTTCAGAGGATAAGGAGATGAATAAGAAGAATATAATTATAAAGTTGTCAATCAATACAGTGGATTTGATCCATCTTAAAATCAATTATTCTCACATTTACAAAAACATGCTCAACTAAAACCGTGTACACTTCTGGCAACGGCAGATGAACCTGGCTATTTGAACAGTATAGGGTAATTATAACCAGCAGCTGGCTGAAAATAACGTTTTTAGTACCTGGTATGGACTGTAGAGTGACATGAAGTAGTGCCAGTGGCGGCTCGTCCATAGGGGCGCAGGGGCGCCGCCCCACCTGGTTGAGAGAGGAAAAAAATAAATAAATAAAAAGATTATAATAATTGTGTTTTTTTATTTTGTATTTTTTTTACCCCTAAAAATAAACTAAACATGTTTAAAATGAATAATAATTACTCATTTTATGTATGTTTGTGTTTAAAATGCACAATAACGTTAATATAGCAAATATAAATCATTGTTGTGCGTGCTATTCTCCCCCCTCGTTTGTCATTGACGTCACTCTCATAGAAATTTGGTACCTACCTCCAAACCTGGGCGCACTGCAGTGCGCCCAGGTTTGGAGGTAGGTACCAAATTTGATAGGCAATGTAGCCTATCAAGGGTCAAGGTTTTGAGGTAGGTACCAAATTTGATAGGCAAATGTAGCCTATCAAGGGTCCTGAATACGATCTCTGGGAGCGCATTTCATTGCGCCCGAACAAGGAAACCAGTCACGCATGCGCGACTCAAATTGAGTGGCGCATGCGTGAGCAAATTGAGTGGCGCATGCGTGAATGCGTGAGCAAAGAAAACCAGTCACGCATGCGCAATTCATAGCCTAGTTGAACCTAGTTATTTGTAAAGCCTGTACTGCTCTGCTCTCAGTTCGCGTCTTGCTGTCTGAGGAAAGGTACGTTGTTGTTTGTTTTTGTCCCGATTATAGTTTTACATTTATTTTTATTGTGGACGATGTAAACGTAAAGTAAAGGGGATAAGAAATGTTGGTCTTGCTGTATAAACATGCAGCTTGTGTCATTTGTATGTAAACGGTGTGGATTGGGGTTTTGTAAGTTTATCGTGGACACGTGCTTCCCCAATGCTAGCTACAGGGTCCTCCGTGTGTTTGTCTGCTAATATAGGCTGTGGTCGAATGTATTAAGCATTTGTATTCTATTTAATTAGTTAAATTCAGAAGCATTTGTTAATGAGTCAGTTCTTGCTGCGTCTTGCTGTCTGAGGAGAGGAGATTGAGACCCGTGTGTGTGGGTGAGACCTCATGTTGCAAGTTTGTTCTTTTTTTGTTCTGTACAGGACACAGCCATTACACTAGCTACCATGGACAATTCTGTCAAATCCCTCAAAGCAACACCATTTGAAAGACGAACACTGCAAGAAAAACTCAGAGTGAAAGAGTTTGGACCTCATCAGCCTGACATCAGCATTCAGCAACCAGCAACAGACAGAATAAGGCTATATATTCAGTCGTTTTCCAGAACCTGGTTTGCTAAGTGGTTCTTGTATAGCATAGGTACATAGATTAAACTGTATATTGTATAGTAGTGTAGTGTACATAGGACCCAGTACCTTTTTAATTTGTAAGCTTAACATTGTATTGCATTTTATCTCAGGACTTGTATCAGGTCTATTTTATTATCTTCTATTTTGTTCTAATTACTTTTGCACAATCGAATGTAAGACCATATTTAGGTATTATTTTTGATGGCACACTGGGTAGTCTTTCTAATATAAGACCATATTTTTTTCTTATGTTTATTTTCTACTAGGCACCATATAATAAATGTTCTTTCACCATAAGTTTCAAGTTTGTTTATTATTTGTCACAACAAAATACAGAATACTGATTGATTGTGCTACATACAGTAAAAATAAAGTAAGTAAAAAAAGAAATTAAGCAGTAAGTAAAGGAATGTTCAGTCAATATACATATATACAATACAGAGTAGAATGAGTAACGGTGAGGTTTATATTATAATATTTATAGTATAGTTTTTTATTTTTAATTGATGCGTTTTGCAGTGTAGTTGCAGTGATACGGTTTTGCAGTGGTGCGTTTTGCAGTGTAGTTGCAGTGATACGGTTTACTGTATGCAGTGTGGTTTTAGAGCAGCATCACTCAGACTCTCCATCAGGGGGAGCCAAACTGGGCCCAACTGTAGTGTTGTCCCACTAAAGCATAGTGGCTGTGATTGGTGCCGCCTGACCACCCTGTTTTAGAGGCTGATTTTATTTAATATTGTGCTCGTCCCGATCATGGTAAATGTGTTTTAAAGAATTTGTTAATAAAATGATTGTTGAGAAATATATATCGCCTCCTCTTGCTGTGTAACTCAAGGGTCTTTAGTATAACCTGTACCGCTACATATAAACGAACGTATCACTATTATGCCGCACACATCTGTCCACACTGTGTTATCCTATCCAAATAGACACTGACCGACACTTCAACAACACTTAGTAACTTTGATCATCTGGACCTATGGACAAACACTCACCGGTCCCCATAACGGACAGAAGCATTAAAAAGCTCCAGGACAAATACAGAAGAGAAACTTTTACCCTCATCCAAATATTCTACATGTTTGGTATCTTCTGCATTTGTACACTCGATTAAAATTGGTTTGTAAAAGCTAATTACAATACTAAGACCAATAATACTTTTGTATTGTTCTTAATATTAGTATTTATCATTGTTGACATTGTTTTTTTTTTAATAATCATTAATATGCATGTCCTGATTATATTTCCCTGGATTCATAAAATAAAAAATAAAGGTGAAATGTACAGTTATATTTTTTTATTCTTTGACTTCATCAAAGCCTTACATTATTATTTACATTATACGAAAATAACTTAATGTGAGGTCATTATTGGAACTACTCGGAACTAGTAAAAAAGTCGCTACGTCTACAACACTCCTCCTTCCAGGATAGGTATAGGCAGGTATGTGCGTTTGGACTTTGGAGAGAGACCGAAGGCGGATAACACAGGAGTTGACCCTGAGAAGCGCACTTGAGTCACCATTATCAAACCAAGAGCCCAGGAAGCCTCGATAGGAGCCGGCCATTCACATTCGAACCTGAACGAATTTAACGAGCAGAATGAAGAGGAACCCCTGGAGCTTGTTAATGCTTCTGTCCGTTATGGGGACCGGTGAGTGTTGTCCAGGTCCAGATGATCAAAGTTACTAAGTGTTGTTGAAGTGTCGGTCAGTGTCTATTTGGATAGGATAACACTGTCTGGACAGATCTGTGCGGCATAATAGTGATAAGTTCGTTTATACATCACGATCATGAATCGGGGATATTAATAGGATATGTTCTGAACAACGTGTTGCGTCCTCACGGAGAACTCGATTACTTTTACGATACCAGATCAGATCTGAAAATGTTATCGTGTGTGTGTGTGTGTGTGTGTGTGTGTGTGTGTGTGTGTGTGTGTGTGTGTGTGTGTGTGTGTGTGTGTGTGTGTGTGTGTGTGTGTGTGTGTGTGTGTTGGTAATCTGATCGCTCACTGACTGCAGGGATTTGTTTGAGTAGCGATACGTGAGATGATGTGGGCCCGTGTCCTAAAGGCTATAAAATATGATCAGGTTAATAGTATAGATAATATAATAATTATTGGTGCCATTTCAGTCAGACCATGGGGATTTGGGCTACGTGCCTGCCCTGATCGAACTATGGGGTAATTCCGATTATCCCAATCGAAAGCAATAACCATTACACCCGAAACCACGATAACACCATATCAACAAACTAGTTTCTAATGCACTACAATACAGTCCATTAAGTCAAGTACATTTTATTTGAATAACCCTTACAGTTTCAAAGGGCTTCTAGAGACATACGGTACATAGTAATGTACACATAGTAATTTACAAGAAAACATAATAATAAAAGGAGACTTGAAACAATTATCGAGACAGCTATCCCTCTAAAGAATAAAGAATAGAACACCCTAGAAACGACCTAGAACACAATATAAACTACCTCCCTAGCAAACCAACAAGAACTCCATAGCCCACACCATCCACAACACCCAACTCTGCACAACACCCTAACAACCGTCCAACACACCCAAGGAGCAACATAGAGCACCCTAGCAGCCCCATACAACTACAGCACTACTTCATGTCACTCTACAGTCCATACCAGGTACTAAAAACGTTATTTTCAGCCAGCTGCTGGTTATAATTACCCTATACTGTTCAAATAGCCAGGTTCATCTGCCGTTGCCAGAAGTGTACACGGTTTTAGTTGAGCATGCACAGTTTTTGTAAATGTGAGAATAATTGATTTTATACAAGATGGATCAAATCCACTGTATTGATTGACAACTTTATAATTACATTCTTCTTATTAATCTCCTTATCCTCTGAACCCTTACTTAATTGGGCTTTATATAGGCCTATACGCACAAGCAATGCTCTGCTAATCTGCTGTAATCGCTTCATTACTAGATACTAGCTTGTGTCTATTGTCATCATCGCCCGTGTTTGATGTTCTTATTGTAAACTTATTGTACTTTAAACCCGAGCACTGGTTCTGCCCTTGGAGGCTTGTTAGGAAGGAAATACACCGATGACTTCTGGTGACTCGTACTTCTCTTTCTGTTGACATGTCGAGCGTCTGCTACATGACTAGTGCAATGTAATTACCTCCAACATGTATGGTCAGATCAATCTCTTCAAGGCCATAACATAAAAGGCGTATTCGTTGTTATAGATACCCAATGTAGTGAAGACTTTTCTTTGTCCTCTACAGTGGGTGAAGTTGGTAACGAGTGCAATGTCACCCGGCAGCACAACCAGACCACGTACAACGTCTCCCAAAGCCTCCCAGAGTCCAGTGATTCTAGCGACACAGACTACCGTTGGGATAACAACGTAAGTAAAACATTTATTGTGGATTAGGAATATTATTTAAACGAGTAGCCTGGCAGCCTACTTTTTTGTATTGGTCTGAGTAGTCTTGTTACAACCCGCAGTGTCTATGGGTGCAGTGTGCGAACTATACCACGGTCTCCGGGGGAGCCGGGATTTTTTTTTGTTGCGGGGGGGGGGGGGGGTAAATGCTGATCCGTGCATTAATAGCGACAGCACAGACATAGGCCTGTTATAAAGAGAACATCTGTTGCACACGGGGTGGTGCCACAGGTCTACATTTACATGAAACGTCCCGATGGATCATGGTCATGTCTACAGATTGCCCGAGCATGTATGGGCTACGCAAACTTCAATCAACTTGATAATAAATAATCCAATTAAATTAAATCAATTTAAAATGACTCAAAAACAGGCTGCATTGTTTCACATGGGCTATAGCCTATTATGGCTGTAGCCTACACAGAGCCGAACACACGCGATAAGAGCAGCCAGCGGCACCAACCATGAACAATATTAATATTAATAATACAGCTATAGCACAACACAACCCTCTCACTGCCTGGAGAGACGCGACGCCGCACACACAACATGCACAGAGCCCTTCTCTCATAAGTAGGTGTTTGTGAGTGAGCGGGTCGTGGGTGGAGCTGCGGGCAGCGTGCAAGCAGGCGACACTTTTTTCATGAATCCTAAACTCTAAATATAACCAGTAGCAGCAGTTCCAGTGTAACATCTCAAATTGGGGAATATAGCATTTGGATCCTGGTGGTTATAGTCAGAATATAGAATAGTGATATAAAAATAAATAAATAATAATAATTATTATTATAATAATATTATTATTATAAATATAAAGTAGAGGTGCGCAGACCAATATGTCCATTCAATTTAAATGTGGAGACCAGAACATGTGTAGGAAATGTTCACGTGGATCAATATGTTCACGTGCATCAGTCTGGTGGTGCTCAAATGCTCCAGTGACGTCAACCGTCCAAACAACAGCGGGTGACGGTCGTACTTTAATAGGGTTTTGACTTTGCTCAGGCATGTGTGTGTGGTAGAGGCCTTGCACGGAGGGGAGGTAGCAGCCGATGATACGTTCCACTGTTTTCCCGCCCTCTGGATGGGCCTTTTCGTTTTGGGAAAGTCCTTGAAAAACATTGACTTTCGGCATTGCGTCTTCGACACACCCGGAGATGCAGGCTGAGACAGAGTCGGTATTCATCAATGTCCCCATCAGCTGCAACTTAAGGCTTGACATTTACACCGGCCACTGGCCAAGTGTCGGCACTCTTCCACTCTTACACGCCACTTTGGCTGGGGACCTTTCGGCAGCATTTACTATGAAAAAAACCTCATTCCATTGGCACAACTTCAAGGTTAGACCGGTTAGACATGTGTACCAAGGTGTGTCCAGGGGTTTTCAAAGGCATAGACAGTGTCTGCCTACAACACACACACACTCATTCATATAAAGATGAATGAACCTTTATAGTAATTAAGCCAATTTAATCTATCCACCACATGATGAACACAATACAAATAACTTCCACTCAAACAATAAATGTGCATTTAATCAATTGATTGCATTACCACTCTATGTGTTTGGGGAATACACTTATAAAGCATGCATTATCTTAACTCTGACTCTGTACTCTGAACTTAATGTTAACTCATTTAAACATTTTAGTTGAGTTGAGTGACAGAAGCACACAAAGGGACAGTGTGGCTCATGCTTTATTCAGACTAGTCACAGGACTGTTTTATGACCCCACTATATCTGGGAGGGGTAAGAAGAGGTAGAGAGACAAGGGGGGGGGGTAACGATTACATGCAGTAATTAGCCTACATCTTGCCAATAGTCGGATCTGCAAGAATGGAAGCTGAACTTTCTTGCATCCTTGTATTCAAAATGGAGGCACAGACTCACTCATCACTCATCTAGTTTCAATTGATCAGCGGAACAGTTTTACTGTGCATTGTGGGTATTAACTAAGTTGTCTAGTCTATAGAACCTTAATATATAAGGCACAGGTGAGCAAAATCAAATACAGCACACAGATGGGATTGCTTAGATGTGTGGCCTTAAAACTAAGAAGATGTATTCTTCATGTTTTTAGTTATAGTTTAGTTAAAAAATAAAAATAAAGGTATTTAATTGTCCAGAATCTAATCCACTTAATCCACAACCTTTCCTCTGCATGAAACATTAGAGTGAATGGAGTGTTGTAAGTCATGCCTAAAACTCATATACATTCCTCCTATGCTTGAACAACTATAGGGCACTGCAATGGCAACTAATGACGAACCCAACCCAGGAAATGTATCGTCCTCATCATACTCCCATCTCACTATAACTGGATGCTCTGAGGATATTTGTGTTGTCAGGACACACGAGGTAAGCGATCTTGGGTATCTTTCTATAGCTGGCACTGACCCAATCACTACAGAGTGTTTAAATATTGACGCAACAGTTCTGATACAAAACCTTGAAGCTGTAATTGTCCTGCTGGAAAGCAGGGCTTTCATTAGGTGAACATTGTTTAGAGTTGCCATTGACTTCTTGGAAATCAAATGTTCATTTTTTCCTCTCAGGTCTGCTGCTCTTGTGAGTACTTTTTCTGTTTATATTCTGTTTCTGGTTCTTATTTAGCCTTAATAAGGTTGTGCATATCTCATTCATGCCAATAGTTGTGGCAATGGGATCTAGGGATATTGGGATCAAATGGAATTTTCCAATTATTCTAATGAGTTGATGGAGCCAAGATCTGGGCAAAAATGTCTCTTTATTCCTAATTTCGATGACTAAAGTGAGTGGGATATCTAAATCCATGTACAGTCTAATGATTGAAATGGTGGCTTTCATGTTGCAGCAGTCATTTAATGGTTTCTTTACGTTTTAAACAGATAATTGCAGTGAACTAGCGCCTGAAGGTAAGGATGCATTAATGTCACAAACTCTACACATCGCAATGTGAGGACCTATTGTTTTTTTGTCTTCGTAATCTGGTTGTTTTTTGACAGTCTATAGTTTGTATAAAGAATGAGATTAGGCCCAGTGTGGTGTTATTAAGATTATTAATATTATTTCTATCTGTTTTTCTTATATTTATTTTTCCCGTTTACTTTTTTTCCACTTGGGTTTGGTTGTTCAATATTGTTGGTTGGTCATCACATTTGTTTTACTTCTATAGTGAATCACAACACATCTGATG
>JANIIK010000314.1:0-20001 GCA_027704905.1 Muraenolepis orangiensis
TCCACAACCTTTCCTCTGCATGAAACATTAGAGTGAATGGAGTGTTGTAAGTCATGCCTAAAACTCATATACATTCCTCCTATGCTTGAACAACTATAGGGCGCTGTAATGGCAACTAATGAAGAACCCAACCAAGGAATTGTATCGTCCTCATCATACTCCCATCTCACTATAACTGGATGCTCTGTGGATATTTGTGTTGTCAGGACACACGAGGTAAGCGATCTTGGGTACCTTTCTATAGCTGGCACTGACCCAATCACTACAGTGTTTAAATATTGACGCAACAGTTCTGATACAAAACCTTGAAGCTGTAATATTCCTGCTAGAAAGCAGGGCTTTCATTAGGTGAACATTAGAGTTGCCATTGACTTCTTGGAAATCAAATGTTCCTTTTCTCCTCTCAGAACATCTGCTGCCATTGTGAGTACTTTTTAAGTTTATATTCTGTTTCTGGTTCTTATTTAGCCTTAATAAGGTTGTGCATATCTCATTCATGCCAATAGTTGTGGCAATGGGATCTAGGGATATTGGGATAAAATGGAATTTTCCAATTATTCTGATGAGTTTATGGAGCCAAGATCTTGGCAAAAATGTCTCTTCATTCTTAATTTCGATGACTAAAGTGATATCTAAATCCATGTACAGTATAATGATTGAAATGGTGGCTTTCATGTTGCAACAGTCATTTAATGGTTTCTTTACGTTTTAAACAGATAATTGCGGTGAACCAGCGCCTCAAGGTAAGGATGCATTATTGTCACAAACTCTACACATCGCATCGTTTCTGGTTCTTATTTAGCCTTAATAAGGTTGTGCATATCTCATTCATGCCAATAGTTGTGGCAATGGGATCTCGGGATATTGGGATAAAATGGAATTTTCCAATTATTCTGATGAGTTGAAGGAGCCAAGATCTTGGCAAAAATGTCTCTTCATTCTTAATTTCGATGACTAAAGTGATATCTAAATCCATGTACAGTCTAATGATTGAAATGCTGGCTTTCATGTTACAGCAGTCATTTAATGGTTTCTTTACGTTTTAAACAGATAATTGCGGTGAACTAGCGCCTCGAGGTAAGGATGCATTATTGTCACAAACTCTACACATCGCAATCTGTTTTTCTTTTTCATTTGAAGTTTTCCCGTTTTCCTTTTTCCACTTGGGTTTGGTTGTTCAATATTGTTGTTTGGTCATCACATTTGTTTTACTTCTATAGTGATTCGCACCACTACATCTGATGCTTATCACGGTACGTATAACAAATTGTTGGTCATAAACTCTCATTTCATGAGTGTGGAGTGGTGTGGTTGGTGGCTGGTTAAAGCAGCCTGGCCTGAGTTGGACTGTTTACTCTATCGTGAGGTATGGTGAGGCTGCACACCCAGTGACACATTTTACTTTATTTTATGTCCACAAGGCGCACAAAGCAGTAAAGTAAATAAACATTGAATTCCAAAGGACATTATAGTTTGGCCCTTGTAAAGTTAGAGCTATGTGCTGTACACAGCCTGCTATTTAACAAACCTAAACCAAGATATCAGAGGCTTTGGCACTGACACTTCAATGTATTTCTGCTTACAGGACCTGTTGGACCAGTGGTGGGGGAGCGGAGGTGGTGGGGGGTGCCGGTGTTGGTGTTGGTGGTGCTTTTGGTGGCGGGGTTCTGCTGGAAAAAACGCAGGTATTCTTCAGGACAGCTTTAAAATTAGTAATTCAACCTAACACTATAACATTGCGTTTGTTGTACAATTTCCACCTCAAATTAGACATTTTGATATTAAAATGACATTTACACAATGTTTATTTCTGATGATGCACTTTTTAAACTTTAGAATAATACACATGTTCTTCAAAGGAATCAATTTATGGAAGGGAGGAAGGCAGCCACCAGGAAAAAATAGCATGATGGACGAAGATACCAAAGTTTAAAGTATCATCTGCCATATGATGATATATATATACATCAGTGGTGAAGCGTCAGGGTGTCACGGTTACGGAGGTTGACAGGGGGCGTGGCCAAGCCACGTGCGCTGGCGGCGCACACACACATCTGTCAACTATTGCCGTGGCTGATTACTAATTACCTCACCTGGGGCTACATATACCGCGGCGTCACTAGGGCACGTTGCTCGTTCATACTACTTGTATTCCAGTGGCGGCTGGTGCATTTTTCACCAGGGGGGGCTATACCATTTTGCCAGCTATACCCCCCCCCCCCCCCCCCCCCGTTGGACTTCGCGACACCCCCCTCCCCCCCCGTTAGACTTCACGATCGCGACACCCATATATATATATACCTGCTTGTTTAAATCACTCACGAAAACGATATCAATCACTCAACAAAAATATATATATATCGGCACACACTGACAAAAAACACTGACATATATTTTGTGTGTGTGTGTGTGTGTTTCCTAGTAGTACACTGTGACGCACACAAATTACGTCTTCCACGGGAAGACGTTTTGAGGACGCTGATTGGCTACATTTTATGTCACTCGTTTATATCTTGAATCAGCAATTGGCTAAACTGCTACAGAGACCCGCCTTCGTGGGCGCATTGAAAAGCGCCCCAGCAGCATCGTCATACAATGCGCCCTTAAAGCTGCAGTGTACTAGGCATATGTGTACTAGGAAAAGCATATTATGTTGCGCAAATTATTTTAAAATCATATTTTACACATATTTCTGGGTGCATTCCATATTTTAAACACACACATATTGACAATTTATATATATATATATATATTTATTTGGGCGTGTGGTTTGGGGGGGGCGGCGCCCCAGCGCCCCCTATGGGCCAGCCGCCACTGTTGTATTCTCGGATGTATGTTACAAGTTCTCCGGTAACCCACTTACCTGTTTTCTGTCTACTACCTGTCGGTACTACGCACCTCGACCTCCTGGTATCCAGACTCCTCGCCTGTCCCTAACCATCCGCCTGTCTACTACCTGTCGGTACTACGCACCTCGACCTCCCGGTATCCAGACCTCTTGCCTGTCCATGACCATTCCATGTGTGTGTTTGCAAATAAACCACCTGTTCTCCCCTCTCTGGTCTGTTGTCTGCGTTCGGGGGTTGTGACACAGGGCCTTCAAGGTATTCAGAGAAGACCCTGGAACTCTCAGATGAAACAAAAAAAATCGAATTAATTGTATTAATAAAATGTAATACAATTTAATAAACTTTAATAAAAAACAAAATTTAAATTTTTTTATAAATGAGAATCGTATCTGTGTTGTTGATCTGTTATTTTATAGTGTTACGTTGATTTGTTTGTCTTTCTCGGTCCATGCACTATGCATTTGAGTGGTTTTGTGTTGGAAAAACAATGCAACCAATCAGATATTTTTCTAGGTTGCTGGGAAGAATATCCTTCAACCAAAGTATTCCCGAATGCTTTGGCCCTTAGACTGAATGAGAGCGTACGTTTGGATTGACAATTTGATCAACCAATCATATAGTGATTTGTAGCCAAAGGGCGTATTCTTTCAGATTTCCCCACAGTTCCATAGTGCGCTAGAAGGTTCACTGGCTCGAGGATCTAGCGTAGTGCTACGTTGGTTTTTTCTACGTAGGTTTTTTACGTCAAAATGGCAACAGGTGAAGATGATGTGTTGCGGAATTGTTGTTAGTACCCTTTTCAAGACGACGATTCAGTGAACAGATGGACATTATAAAAAAGTTTAAACGATCCCCGTCACCACTGTCACTGTCTTGTCATCAGCACTCACATATTCTATAGGCGGTGATACACCCTGTAAGAACACTCTCGATGGTGCCGGTGTAGAATTTTCTCAGGATGCGGGGACCCTTGCTGAATTTCCTCAGACGCCTGAGGAAATACAGGCGTTGTTGGGCCCTTTTCACCACGTGTGTGGTGTGCGTGGACCATGTGAGGTCCTCGGAGATGTGCACGCCGAGGAACTTGAAGCTGCTGACCCTCTCTACTGCAACACCGTCGATGGAGATAGGGCCGTGCTCTCCTCTCTGCTTCCTGTAGTCCACGATCAGCTCCTTGGTCTTCTTGACGTTGAGGGCGAGGCTGTTCTCCTGGCACCACTGCTCCAGCGATCCAACCTCCTCCCTGTAGGCTGTCTCGTCGTTGCCGGCGATCAGGCCCGTCTGTCGTGTCGTCAGGAAACTTGATGATGACGTTGGAGCTGTGCATAGCCATGCAGTCGTGGGTGTAGAGGGAGTAGAGGAGAGGGCTCAGCACGCATCCCTGGGGGGCTCCCGTGTTGAGGGTCAGTGGCTCTGAGGTGGTGCTGCCCATCCTCACCACCTGGCGGCGGTCCGACAGGAGGTCCAGTATCCAGCTGCACGTGGATGGGGGCACGCCTAGACCTCTAAGCTTGGTGTCGAGCTTGGCAGGAACTATCGTGTTGAACGCTGAGCTGTAGTCCACAAACAGCATTCGCACATAACAGTTCTTTCCCTCCAGGTGGGAAAGGGCAGTGTGGAGGGCCATGGAAATTGCGTCGTCCATGGATCTGTTTTGACGATATGCAAATTGCCATGGGTCCAGCGTGGCAGGTAACACGGAGCAAATAAAGTCCTTGACCAACCTCTCGAAGCATTTGCTGACAATCGAGGTGAGCGCTACAGGTCTATAGTTATTCTGGCATGTTACCTTGGGTTGTTTAGGGACAGGCACGATGTTGAACATCTTGAAGACCGTGGAAACAACAGCCTGGGACAGGGAGAGGTTGAAGATGTCTGCAAAGACTCCTGCCAACTGGTCTGCGCATGCTCTGAGGACACGGCCCGGGATGTCATCGGGGCCTGCCGCCTTACGGATGTTCAACTGCTTGAAGGTGCGGCGCACATCCGCCTCTGAGATGTTCAGCAGGCTGGTCTCCTCAGGCGGCACTGGCTTCGGCGGGCTGTCGTTCACGTCGAACCCAGCAAAAAAAGTATTTAGCTCTCCTGGGAGGGAGGTAGAGGAGTTCTCTGCACAACTGGTTCTCCCTCTGAAGTTCGTCTGTAGCCCCTGCCATATACCCCTTGTGTCGTGGCTCTTGAATTTCTCCTCCACTCTGTCCTTGTACTCCCGCTTGGCAGTGACGATGGTCTTACGGAGGTCGTAACGGGCTCTCGTATATTCCTCCATATTCCCGGAGCCAAAAACGGCGTTACGCGCCGGGAGGGCAGCGCGAACATTGTTGTTATTCTGGTTGGGGTATATTCGAACCGACTTGGTCGAAACAACGTCATCTATGCTGTTGATCTGTATTTAGCCTACGTGCTATACCCATCTCATTTGTGTGTATTCAGTAGCAATGAACTCACTCAAGTTATCTTGTTATTTAGAAATAGCATTAAATACATAAGGCCTATTTAGAAACAGGAGATTCAAAAGGATTTACACAGCCAGCTGTCTGCTGTGAATGATACAAAGCTGTCCAGTTGTATTACATGAAAGACACTAAGAACCATATGGGTGTACCTGTATCAAGAACAGAGTCTACAGGGTCAATTAAAAATGCTTTAATATGGTTCAAATATGGTTGATGCTTTATGATGTGGTCTGTCTGTACAATGTGTTGTCAACAAATACAGCATTCATATATATACACATAATGCAGTTATATAGTTGTTTTTTGTCCAAAAATAATGCACAAATAATGTCATTTAAATAATGTCATTCAACAACCACAGCAGGATTGACTGGAATCGTATCATCAAGACAAATCCAGTCAATAAGCCCCGCCCCTATGGAAACGTCATTGAACACACTCTGGTTGTCAGGGACATTAGAGCCATTCTCTGTACCTGCATTAGTCTGCATCCTGTTAAGCAAATGATCTCTTTCCTCCTTGATAACATATAGTGTTTGGTTCATCAGGTCCCGTTAGGACATTTTGTTTGTTTGCTCTTCATTGTTCTGTTCACTGTCATCTGGAGGAGGTTGTTCATCTTCTTCTCAAGACACGCTGATGGGGTCATCTCTTTCGTTAGGAGAGCTGTGTACTTTTTCCAGCTTCTTTTGTGTGCGGTCGCAGTGAACTGAAAGCAAATGAAAAACTGTTAGAAAATGTTACCTCAACTGGCAAGTCAGGAGTAGCGGAAAGCTATCTTCTACGAGCTCACCCACTAAAAACATAGCAAATTGACTGTCACAATAAAGCACTGAATGCCGCCATATTTATAGCATAAACATAGCCTACTTGAGAAAGCAATTCATAAATGCAACTTACCCCAGTGGTCCTCAAAACAGAAATGACCTGGTAATCACAACACAACAACTTGAGTGCACAATATACTAACTAACTTGTGCGCACAAGTCAGTATCTCGTGCGCACTAGTTAGTTAACTTGTGTGCTCGAGTTAGTTTCTCGTGGGAACGAGAAACTAACAAAATAAAACTTTAAAAAGGCTATTTATTTAGAAAGTTACAGCTATATCTAAAAATATAACAAATAGAGATAACAAACAAATATAACCATATACAAAAACTGACCGAGTGCCTCGGGTCTGCGCACCTCTAGACCCTCCTCCGACGTCCCAACAACGGGGAAGACGATGTCATGTTGAGCCCCCAGAAGGCTGTCCATCTCCACATAGAACTGGAAGCGCATGGTCCCCTTCCCTGTACTGTTGATGTCCTTTAGCCTCTTTGACCACGGTGCCCCACTTCCAGACTCAGGCCTGTACCTTCTTAGCAGTAGCACAGGAAGTGAAGTTTGGTGTGAAAAAATAGGGGAAACTCCAATGTCATCACTCTTTTACGAATGTGTCACACACACAAGTTACCGGTGTATATATATATATATATATATATATATATATACATGTATATACACACACACACACACACACACACACACTTGTTAATGTGGTCATATATATATATATATATATATATATATATATATATATATATATATATATATGTAAATGTATATATATATATATATATATGCCAGTCTGTCAGAGAGCCCACAGCTGGTGATGACTGTCAGCTAACATATTCAAGATTCAAGAGACTTTATTTATCCCGAGAGGGAAATTAAGGTGCAACAGTTGAAACAGGGGGAATAAATGCACACAAAATATACTAATACCTAAAAACGAAATACTAAATAACAACAAACTAAACTAAACTAAAGTAAAGTAGTATAAACAAAATATAGCTAAATGAATATGAGGTCATGTGAGAAGGCAATTATAATGATTGACACTGGTCTCTACTTGGTTCAACATAATATCCGATTATCATCAATGGTATTTAGGATGGCCTATGGAGCGGCTGGGCCCCTTGTTCCACCCCTATGGGCGGGCTCCGGCTGTACCTACTGGTCAGTAACACAGGAAGTGACAGAGTTGGAAGAAGAGGGGAAACTCCAATGTCATCACACTCTTTTATTTTTGTCATATACACACACACACACACACACTTTCATGAATAACAATCTTGTAATCTTTATGCATACATAAACAAGTTGACATGATTCAACTTGTTGAATCATGTTCAACATGATTCAACACCTGGGTGGACGTGTGTCCCGCACTGGGCTGGAACTCATGACCTCCGGCATGAGAGGCGGTGCTCTAACGTGAGAAGCTTAAACCCATGGGCTCTAGCTTCATCGCTAGAACATCCAAGCCATCAAGAAGGGTCAATTGGATTACAAAAACAAACTGGAAGTACAGTTTGGGGGCTCTGACACCAGAAGTATGTGGCAAGGTCTGAGGGTCCTCTCCAACTACAAGGGGAGCTCAGGGGCAGTCACCAACAACGACCCTACCCTACCAGACGAGCTAAACAAGTTGTTCGCTCGCTTTGAAAGAGACCATGAGCCGACCAACAACTTGAACATCCATCCAGAGGACTACGTTCTACAACTGTCCGAGGTTCGCAGAATGTTCAGGAGGGTGACGGCAGGGAAGGCAGCCGGCTCAGACAGAGTTCCATCCCGCGTCTTCAAGACCTGCGCCGACCAGCTGGCTCCTGTGTTCACCGACATCTACAATGCATCACTACAACAGTCCCAGCGTGCTTCAAAGAGACAACCATGCCGTTATCCAAAAAGACCAAAGACCAGATGTCAGAAGAAGGCCATGTCTATCATAAAGGACTGCAACCACCCTGGGCACCATCTCTTCTCCCCCCTACCGTCTGGTCGCCGGTTGCGCAGCATCCGTACAGCAAGGACTACCAGGTTTAAGGATCGTTTTTATCCACAGGCAGTGACCTACTGAACTGCTAGGAGTGATGCTGCTTTCACTTTCATAACATGTCATTAACATTACACTTACATACTTTGCTGGAATCATCACAGTTACTGCACTGTATTCATGATGCTGCTGCACTACTGGCACTTTAAAATGCTTTTAAAGATTTTTGCTTCACTTTGCTGCTCTTTTTTTGTTTATTTTTATTGTATATATTATTTTAAATGTTATGGTATTGTTTTGGAGATGTAAACGGCGGGAGGGAATGGGGAGTAAGCATTCCAATGTAATTGTTACAAATGGCCAATAAAAATATCTTGTAACTTGTATCTTGTATCTTTTAGGCGTCGAGGGAGTGAGGTTCACACAGCACCACCTGCTGGCGTCCGCTACATGGGCATAACATAGCTGCTCACGGCTCCTAATACTAGGACGGGAGTATTAGGATTTATTTTGAGTATTACTAGGATGGCATCGCTGCAGTAGAAAAGTGACACAGTGCAGGTTTAATCGTTTGAATATAACCACTCAGTTTGTTTTGTGGGTCCTGTATTTTGGGTCCTGTGTGCACACGTTTATTCAAATGATTGTGTGACCAATAAAGAGGATTCTATCCTCCAGATTTAGATTAAGATGTGTAGTAACTGCCGTTGCACATCATGACTATAACACATATTACTAAATCCACAGTAAACAAGAGGTGTGAAGACTGAAGAGGATTTTCAATACAAGTCGATTTATTTGTAACACAAAGAACCATCAGGGTTGACCAAGTGACTTTCCTTATGTGAGTCAACATTACACGACCACATCAATGCCCCAGGAGCTTCAACTCTAACATAATACATTCATAAGTACATAAAACATCCCAATAACATGTATATATAACATATATATATAGATATATATAGATATATATATATATATATCTATATATATATATATAAGAATATTTTTAATATTTTATAAAAATAATTTTTTTAGGAAGACCTTGTTTTAAGTAATTTTATTGTGTTTGTTTTTAACTTTGTAGCACTCAAGATTTTATTTTAAATTAAGTGCAATATATATAAAATGCATTATTATTATTATTATTATTATTAAAAAATCGATATCCTGTTATTATTATCACATACATACATCTAAACGGTCTTTATATATATATATATATATATATATATATATATATATCTGTATGTGTATTTAAAGCAGTGGCGGCTCGTCCATAGGGGCGCAGGGGCGCCGCCCCACCTGGTTGAGAGAGGAAAAAAAAAAAAAAGATTATAATAATTGTGTTTTTTTATTTTTTATTTTTTTGACCCCTAAAAATAAACTAAACATGTTTAAAATGAATAATAATTACTCATTTTATGTATGTTTGTGTTTAAAATGCACAATAACGTTAATATAGCAAATATAAATCATTGTTGTCCGTGCTATTCTCCCCCCTCGTTTGTCATTGACGTCACTCTCATAGAAATTTGGTACCTACCTCCAAACCTGGGCGCACGGCAGTGCGCCCAGGTTTGGAGGTAGGTACCAAATTTGATAGGCAATGTAGCCTATCAAGGGTCAAGGTTTTGAGGTAGGTACCAAATTTGATAGGCAAATGTAGCCTATCAAGGGTCCTGAATACGATCTCTGGGAGCGCATTTCATTGCGCCCGAACAAGGAAACCAGTCACGCATGCGCGACTCAAATTGAGTGGCGCATGCGTGAGCAAATTGAGTGGCGCATGCGTGAATGCGTGAGCAAAGAAAACCAGTCACGCATGCGCAATTCCTAGTAGTGATGGGAATTCCGGCTCTTTTGAGTGAGCCGGCTCATTTGGCTCGGCTCACCAAGAAGAGCCGGCTCTTTCGGCTCCCAAACGGCTCTTCTATTTTACCACATATACCTTTTATTTACATGAAAGAGGTGGTGGTTCTTGATGTCCAGCAATCAGTGGTAAGGCAAACTGCAGTAGCTTCCTTAACCCTGGCCTGCAGTGAAGCACGTTCTCTATCATACAGTCTCGGAATGGTTTTTTGAGAGTGTTTTCCTGCTTGGAGGAACATACATTGGATTGAGAGCCTGTGTGAAGCTTCGGAATCCCTTGTCCTCCACAATGGAAAATGGTTGGAAATCACTTGCAATCATTTTGGCCAATTCTTCATCCACTATGTTCTGTCTAGCTGGGGTCATTCATTGCCTTTGCCATTCATTGCATATAAATTGGCTTATTGAGGTCTGTGTAGCTGTTGGTTTTTGGGTACCTGATGCATGGGGGGTAGATCCTGTAGCTGCAGCAACAACAGGTGGAGTAGACACACAGAAGCAGAAGCAGGCAGTCTGACCTGCCTTTTTTCTTCCAACTGAACTGTTGGATGCACAGTTCTCAAGTGCCTGTGGAGGTGGTTTGTGGACCCTGCTCTATATGAGAGCTTCATGTTGCAAATTCTGCATTCTGCCTTTGTGTTTGCACAATTGTTAAAATGCAGCCAAATGCTGCTTCTTTTCCTACTTTCACTCATCTTATTTGCGCGACGCAAACTGACACTTCCCCGTGTGAAGTGTCACCCCTCCCTCTGTTCAGCTATCAGCACTGAGCACACGCCGCCCTCCCTCCTTATCTATCCTCACGTGATGCACAGCATGACATGCAGTCATGACAGTGACATTCAGTCACTGCATGTACGCGGAGCACCCGTAAAAAAAATAATAACGGCTCGTTCGCGGGTGCGAGCCGGCTCCCGTCGTTCACTAAAAAGAGCCGGCTCTTTGAGCCGGCTCGTTCGCGACCGACACATCACTAATTCCTAGCCTAGTTGAACCTAGTTATTTGTAAAGCCTGTACTGCTCTGCTCTCAGTTCGCGTCTTGCTGTCTGATGAAAGGTACGTTGTTGTTTGTTTTTGTCCCGATTATAGTTTTACATTTATTTTTATTGTGGACGATGTAAACGTAAAGTAAAGGGGATAAGAAATGTTGGTCTTGCTGTATAAACATGCAGCTTGTGTCATTTGTATGTAAACGGTGTGGATTGGGGTTTGTAGTTCGTGGACACGTGCTTCCCCAATGCTAGCTACAGGGTCCTCCGTGTGTTTGTCTGCTAATATATGCTGTGGTCGAATGTATTAAGCATTTGTATTCTATTTAATTAGTTAAATTCAGAAGCATTTGTTAATGAGTCAGTTCGCGTCTTGCTGTCTGAGGAGAGGAGATTGAGACCCGTGTGTGTGGGAGAGACCTCATGTTGCAAGTTTGTTCTTTTTTTGTTCTGTACAGGACACAGCCATTACACTAGCTACCATGGAGAATTCTGTCAAATCCCTCAAAGCAACACCATTTGAAAGACGAACACTGCAAGAAAAACTCAGAGTGAAAGAGTTTGGACCTCATCAGCCTGACATCAGCATTCAGCAACCAGCAACAGACAGAGGAAGGCTATATATTCGGTCGTTTTCCAGAACCTGGTTTGCTAAGTGGTTCTTGTATAGTTAGTATAGCATAGGTACATAGATTAAACTGTATATTGTATAGTAGTGTAGTGTACATAGGACCCAGTACCTTTTCATTTGTAAGCTTAACATTGTATTGCATTTTATCTCAGGACTTGTATCAGGTCTATTTTATTATCTTCTATTTTGTTCTAATTACTTTTGCACAATCGAATGTAAGACCATATTTAGGTATTATTTTTGATGGCACACTGGGTAGTCTTTCTAATATAAGACCATATTTTTTTCTTATGTTTATTTTCTACTAGGCACCATATAATAAATGTTCTTTCACCATAAGTTTCAAGTTTGTTTATTATTTGTCACAACAAAATACAGAATACTGATTGATTGTGCTACATACAGTAAAAATAAAGTAAAAAAAGAAATTAAGCAGTAAGTAAAGGAATGTTCAGTCAATATACATATATACAATACAGAGTAGAATGAGTAACGGTGAGGTTTATATTATGTAGTTTTTTATTTTTAATTAGCCCTCTCGGTCGTTTACATGGTGAAATGGCGCCACCGTCTGGGCAAATCCGGTATTGCACAGCATATATGATTTAAACAATTTTTTTTTTTACCCCTGCGCCCCTCCTACTTCGGATGTCACCGGCCGCCACTGATTTAAAGTATATATAAATCTTTATCGTTCGTCCGTTTGACTTCACACAAGTCGGGTGTATTGCTATCGGAGCCGAGTGGGAGTTCATTCGGCGTCTAGTGAGAAGCACTAGTGAATATAATTCAGTGATTATCATATTCATCTATAGGCCTACACACATATAGGACTATATGACTCCACAGTGCACACGCTGGTACAGCATTAAGAGCTTCCACAGCTGTTAGAACTAATACCTCCCTGATAATATCGTGATCCTAGATCACTGCACTAGGACTTTGTACTGATATATAGACATATAATTTGATTTGTCTAATATATGATAATAATTATATTCAGAAGTATAATAATAATAATAATTCATATTATTAATAATAATAATAATAATAATAATAATAATAAACGTTCAAAAGATAAGATATAATACCTATATACGGTATACGGTACGGTGGTGTCACGGTTCGGTACATGTATTATTCTCACATGGATAGCTTGGCTTCCATATTTGAACACAACAATTTGAAGATTGAGTGTATCACCAGGAGACGGAGATCTGTGCTCACTAGTACCAGCTACAGTAACTGATGAATGTATTGTTCGCAGTGCAAACCGTGCACAGTTAGTTCAATACCAATACATGTAGGCCTACCGTTTCACCCCTGCTTAGCTAATATTATTATACTACACTATACTATTATACAATTTTGAACGCCATGAAGGTTTCTGTGTGCCACTGGACTAAAATTACTCAAAAGTGCACACCCTGGTACAGCATAAAGAGCCTGCCAGCTTCCACAGCCAATCAGAACTCATCATATGGCACATGATTTTAAACTTTGGTATCTTCCTCCTCCATCATGCTACTTTGTTCCTGGGTGCTGCCTTCCTCCATTCCTTCCATCATTTGATTCCTTGGAAGAACATGTGTATTATTAAAAAGTTTAAAAAAGTGCATCGTCAGAAATAAACATTGCGTAAATGTCATTTTAATATCAAAATGTCTAATTTGAGGTGGAAATTGTACAATAAACTGTTTGCAATGTTATAGTGTTAGGTTTAATTACTCCTTTGAAAGCTGTCCTGAAGTTTGTAATACCTGTGTTTTTTATAGCAGAACCCCCCCCCCCACCACCGCCACCACCACCGCCAACAGTCCCCCAACAGGTCCTGTAAGCAGAAATACATTGAAGTGTCAGTGCCAAAGCCTCTGATATCTTGGTTTACGTTTGGTAAATAGCAGGTTGTGTACAGCACATAGCTCTAACTTTACAAGGGCCAAACTATAATGTCCTTTGGAATTCAATGTTTATTTACTTTACTGCCTAAAATGAAAGAAAAATGGCTGAATCCGGTTTATTGCAAGAGCTTTGAGTAACGGGGAACAGAACAGATGGTACATGCTAGAGCTCTTCTCTCGAGTGTATGTGGTGGTGGCTGTTTTAACCTGTAAGCCTTGATTAACAATGACCCACAGGTGTGCAGCCTCACCATACCTCAGATAGAGTAATCAGTCTAAATCAGGCCAGGCTGCTTTAACCACCAACCACACACCACTCCACACTCATGAAATGAGAGTTTATGACCAACAATTTGTTATACGTACCGTGATAAGAAGCATCAGATGTGTTGTGATTCACTATAGAAGTAAAACAAATGTGATGACCAACCAACAATATTGAACAACCAAACCCAAGTGGAAAAAAAGTAAACGGGAAAAATAAATATAAGAAAAACAGATAGAAATAATATTAATAATCTTAATAACACCACACTGGGCCTAATCTCATTCTTTATACAAACTATAGACTGTCAAAAAACAACCAGATTACGAAGACAAAAAAACAATAGGTCCTCACATTGCGATGTGTAGAGTTTGTGACATTAATGCATCCTTACCTTCAGGCGCTAGTTCACTGCAATTATCTGTTTAAAACGTAAAGAAACCATTAAATGACTGCTGCAACATGAAAGCCACCATTTCAATCATTAGACTGTACATGGATTTAGATATCCCACTCACTTTAGTCATCGAAATTAGGAATAAAGAGACATTTTTGCCCAGATCTTGGCTCCATCAACTCATTAGAATAATTGGAAAATTCCATTTGATCCCAATATCCCTAGATCCCATTGCCACAACTATTGGCATGAATGAGATATGCACAACCTTATTAAGGCTAAATAAGAACCAGAAACAGAATATAAACAGAAAAAGTACTCACAAGAGCAGCAGACCTGAGAGGAAAAAATGAACATTTGATTTCCAAGAAGTCAATGGCAACTCTAAACAATGTTCACCTAATGAAAGCCCTGCTTTCCAGCAGGACAATTACAGCTTCAAGGTTTTGTATCAGAACTGTTGCGTCAATATTTAAACACTCTGTAGTGATTGGGTCAGTGCCAGCTATAGAAAGATACCCAAGATCGCTTACCTCGTGTGTCCTGACAACACAAATATCCTCAGAGCATCCAGTTATAGTGAGATGGGAGTATGATGAGGACGATACATTTCCTGGGTTGGGTTCGTCATTAGTTGCCATTGCAGTGCCCTATAGTTGTTCAAGCATAGGAGGAATGTATATGAGTTTTAGGCATGACTTACAACACTCCATTCACTCTAATGTTTCATGCAGAGGAAAGGTTGTGGATTAAGTGGATTAGATTCTGGACAATTAAATACCTTTATTTTTATTTTTTAACTAAACTATAACTAAAAACATGAAGAATACATCTTCTTAGTTTTAAGGCCACACATCTAAGCAATCCCATCTGTGTGCTGTATTTGATTTTGCTCACCTGTGCCTTATATATTAAGGTTCTATAGACTAGACAACTTAGTTAATACCCACAATGCACAGTAAAACTGTTCCGCTGATCAATTGAAACTAGATGAGTGATGAGTGAGTCTGTGCCTCCATTTTGAATACAAGGATGCAAGAAAGTTCAGCTTCCATTCTTGCAGATCCGACTATTGGCAAGATGTAGGCTAATTACTGCATGTAATCGTTACCCCCCCCCCCCTTGTCTCTCTACCTCTTCTTACCCCTCCCAGATATAGTGGGGTCATAAAACAGTCCTGTGACTAGTCTGAATAAAGCATGAGCCACACTGTCCCTTTGTGTGCTTCTGTCACTCAACTCAACTAAAATGTTTAAATGAGTTAACATTAAGTTCAGAGTACAGAGTCAGAGTTAAGATAATGCATGCTTTATAAGTGTATTCCCCAAACACATAGAGTGGTAATGCAATCAATTGATTAAATGCACATTTATTGTTTGAGTGGAAGTTATTTGTATTGTGTTCATCATGTGGTGGATAGATTAAATTGGCTTAATTACTATAAAGGTTCATTCATCTTTATATGAATGAGTGTGTGTGTGTTGTAGGCAGACACTGTCTATGCCTTTGAAAACCCCTGGACACACCTTGGTACACATGTCTAACCGGTCTAACCTTGAAGTTGTGCCAATGGAATGAGGTTTTTTTCATAGTAAATGCTGCCGAAAGGTCCCCAGCCAAAGTGGCGTGTAAGAGTGGAAGAGTGCCGACACTTGGCCAGTGGCCGGTGTAAATGTCAAGCCTTAAGTTGCAGCTGATGGGGACATTGATGAATACCGACTCTGTCTCAGCCTGCATCTCCGGGTGTGTCGAAGACGCAATGCCGAAAGTCAATGTTTTTCAAGGACTTTCCCAAAACGAAAAGGCCCATCCAGAGGGCGGGAAAACAGTGGAACGTATCATCGGCTGCTACCTCCCCTCCGTGCAAGGCCTCTACCACACACACATGCCTGAGCAAAGTCAAAACCCTATTAAAGTACGACCGTCACCCGCTGTTGTTTGGACGGTTGACGTCACTGGAGCATTTGAGCACCACCAGACTGATGCACGTGAACATATTGATCCACGTGAACATTTCCTACACATGTTCTGGTCTCCACATTTAAATTGAATGGACATATTGGTCTGCGCACCTCTACTTTATATTTATAATAATAATATTATTATAATAATAATTATTATTTATTTATTTTTATATCACTATTCTATATTCTGACTATAACCACCAGGATCCAAATGCTATATTCCCCAATTTGAGATGTTACACTGGAACTGCTGCTACTGGTTATATTTAGAGTTTAGGATTCATGAAAAAAGTGTCGCCTGCTTGCACGCTGCCCGCAGCTCCACCCACGACCCGCTCACTCACAAACACCTACTTATGAGAGAAGGGCTCTGTGCATGTTGTGTGTGCGGCGTCGCGTCTCTCCAGGCAGTGAGAGGGTTGTGTTGTGCTATAGCTGTATTATTAATATTAATATTGTTCATGGTTGGTGCCGCTGGCTGCTCTTATCGCGTGTGTTCGGCTCTGTGTAGGCTACAGCCATAATAGGCTATAGCCCATGTGAAACAATGCAGCCTGTTTTTGAGTCATTTTAAATTGATTTAATTTAATTGGATTATTTATTATCAAGTTGATTGAAGTTTGCGTAGCCCATACATGCTCGGGCAATCTGTAGACATGACCATGATCCATCGGGACGTTTCATGTAAATGTAGACCTGTGGCACCACCCCGTGTGCAACAGATGTTCTCTTTATAACAGGCCTATGTCTGTGCTGTCGCTATTAATGCACGGATCAGCATTTACCCCCCCCCCCCCCCGCAACAAAAAAAAATCCCGGCTCCCCCGGAGACCGTGGTATAGTTCGCACACTGCACCCATAGACACTGCGGGTTGTAACAAGACTACTCAGACCAATACAAAAAAGTAGGCTGCCAGGCTACTCGTTTAAATAATATTCCTAATCCACAATAAATGTTTTACTTACGTTGTTATCCCAACGGTAGTCTGTGTCGCTAGAATCACTGGACTCTGGGAGGCTTTGGGAGACGTTGTACGTGGTCTGGTTGTGCTGCCGGGTGACATTGCACTCGTTACCAACTTCACCCACTGTAGAGGACAAAGAAAAGTCTTCACTACATTGGGTATCTATAACAACGAATACGCCTTTTATGTTATGGCCTTGAAGAGATTGATCTGACCATACATGTTGGAGGTAATTACATTGCACTAGTCATGTAGCAGACGCTCGACATGTCAACAGAAAGAGAAGTACGAGTCACCAGAAGTCATCGGTGTATTTCCTTCCTAACAAGCCTCCAAGGGCAGAACCAGTGCTCGGGTTTAAAGTACAATAAGTTTACAATAAGAACATCAAACACGGGCGATGATGACAATAGACACAAGCTAGTATCTAGTAATGAAGCGATTACAGCAGATTAGCAGAGCATTGCTTGTGCGTATAGGCCTATATAAAGCCCAATTAAGTAAGGGTTCAGAGGATAAGGAGATTAATAAGAAGAATGTAATTATAAAGTTGTCAATCAATACAGTGGATTTGATCCATCTTGTATAAAATCAATTATTCTCACATTTACAAAAACTGTGCATGCTCAACTAAAACCGTGTACACTTCTGGCAACGGCAGATGAACCTGGCTATTTGAACAGTATAGGGTAATTATAACCAGCAGCTGGCTGAAAATAACGTTTTTAGTACCTGGTATGGACTGTAGAGTGACATGAAGTAGTGCTGTAGTTGTATGGGGCTGCTAGGGTGCTCTATGTTGCTCCTTGGGTGTGTTGGACGGTTGTTAGGGTGTTGTGCAGAGTTGGGTGTTGTGGATGGTGTGGGCTATGGAGTTCTTGTTGGTTTGCTAGGGAGGTAGTTTATATTGTGTTCTAGGTCGTTTCTAGGGTGTTCTATTCTTTATTCTTTAGAGGGATAGCTGTCTCGATAATTGTTTTTCCAAGTCTCCTTTTATTATTATGTTTTCTTGTAAATTACTATGTGTACATTACTATGTACCGTATGTCTCTAGAAGCCCTTTGAAACTGTAAGGGTTATTCAAATAAAATGTACTTGACTTAATGGACTGTATTGTAGTGCATTAGAAACTAGTTTGTTGATATGGTGTTATCGTGGTTTCGGGTGTAATGGTTATTGCTTTCGATTGGGATAATCGGAATTACCCCATAGTTCGATCAGGGCAGGCACGTAGCCCAAATCCCCATGGTCTGACTGAAATGGCACCAATAATTATTATATTATCTATACTATTAACCTGATCATATTTTATAGCCTTTAGGACACGGGCCCACATCATCTCACGTATCGCTACTCAAACAAATCCCTGCAGTCAGTGAGCGATCAGATTACCAACACACACACACACACACACACACACACACACACACACACACACACACACACACACACACACACACACACACACACACACACACACACACACACACACACACGATAACATTTTCAGATCTGATCTGGTATCGTAAAAGTAATCGAGTTCTCCGTGAGGACGCAACACGTTGTTCAGAACATATCCTATTAATATCCCCGATTCATGATCGTGATGTATAAACGAACTTATCACTATTATGCCGCACAGATCTGTCCAGACAGTGTTATCCTATCCAAATAGACACTGACCGACACTTCAACAACACTTAGTAACTTTGATCATCTGGACCTGGACAACACTCACCGGTCCCCATAACGGACAGAAGCATTAACAAGCTCCAGGGGTTCCTCTTCATTCTGCTCGTTAAATTCGTTCAGGTTCGAATGTGAATGGCCGGCTCCTATCGAGGCTTCCTGGGCTCTTGGTTTGATAATGGTGACTCAAGTGCGCTTCTCAGTGTCAACTCCTGTGTTATCCGCCTTCGGTCTCTCTCCAAAGTCCAAACGCACATACCTGCCTATACCTATCCTGGAAGGAGGAGTGTTGTAGACGTAGCGACTTTTTTACTAGTTCCGAGTAGTTCCAATAATGACCTCACATTAAGTTATTTTCGTATAATGTAAATAATAATGTAAGGCTTTGATGAAGTCAAAGAATAAAAAAATATAACTGTACATTTCACCTTTATTTTTTATTTTATGAATCCAGGGAAATATAATCAGGACATGCATATTAATGATTATTAAAAAAAAAACAATGTCAACAATGATAAATACTAATATTAAGAACAATACAAAAGTATTATTGGTCTTAGTATTGTAATTAGCTTTTACAAACCAATTTTAATCGAGTGTACAAATGCAGAAGATACCAAACATGTAGAATATTTGGATGAGGGTAAAAGTTTCTCTTCTGTATTTGTCCTGGAGCTTTTTAATGCTTCTGTCCGTTATGGGGACCGGTGAGTGTTTGTCCATAGGTCCAGATGATCAAAGTTACTAAGTGTTGTTGAAGTGTCGGTCAGTGTCTATTTGGATAGGATAACACAGTGTGGACAGATGTGTGCGGCATAATAGTGATACGTTCGTTTATATGTAGCGGTACAGGTTATACTAAAGACCCTTGAGTTACACAGCAAGAGGAGGCGATATATATTTCTCAACAATCATTTTATTAACAAATTCTTTAAAACACATTTACCATGATCGGGACGAGCACAATATTAAATAAAATCAGCCTCTAAAACAGGGTGGTCAGGCGGCACCAATCACAGCCACTATGCTTTAGTGGGACAACACTACAGTTGGGCCCAGTTTGGCTCCCCCTGATGGAGAGTCTGAGTGATGCTGCTCTAAAACCACACTGCATACAGTAAACCGTATCACTGCAACTACACTGCAAAACGCACCACTGCAAAACCGTATCACTGCAACTACACTGCAAAACGCATCA
>JANIIK010000315.1:0-2500 GCA_027704905.1 Muraenolepis orangiensis
TACAACACCCACTTTTCAGAGATCCGCCCACACACACACGTTGCTAGCCTCAGATTACATCATTTTCAGGCAGCGTTGTCTCGTAGCTCTGGTCTGAAACTCAGAAAAAGTTGAAGAAAAAATACTAATAAATAATCCTGAAGGCAGGGCCTTTTGCTCTTACCTATGGTTTGCTGTCTGCTGAAGAACAGTCTAATCACATGTCATATTTACTGGGTTCGGTGGGATTGACAGAAGGCTCCAATGACTGACACACAGGAGAAGCAGGTGCGTCACGGAGGGTCAATAGTTTGATGGTCCCGTGATCCAAGCAGCTTCAGATACAGTGGTACCAAGCATTTGAAGTTCAGATTTTCACAGTTTCAAAGTTTCAAAGTTTCAGAGTTTCCGTATTTCAAAGTTTCAGACCAGTGAGACAACGCTGACAGAAATCACGTGACTCGCAAGCCAGAAACTCTGAGAAGTGGATGTTGTAAACTTGGCTCTGAAAGAACATTGTCCTGCAATATGAGTGTAAATGTACCTACATACAGTTTCAAAAGTTTCAATTTTCGAAAAATCGTTTTTATATTTTTATTTTGCATGATATTCATAGGCCAGGCAGACTGTAGAAGATGTCAAATCCCAAAGCAATATGTGTTGTGTGGTAATTATGAGCTAATACCACTATTTGCATATAATATATGCTAATATGAAAACCACAACCTTTACTGGTACATTATTCAATTGAAATACACTCATCTTCGCAGTCTTCCAGTCTTGGAACATTGCTGTGGTGCAGGTTATAAGCATGTACACGGCATATACCTACTTATAAACCCCTCTGTTGTGCATCATTTAGTAGCGTCCGGCAAGGATCGTTAAAGACAGTCCAGTGCATAGAGAAGTGGAGAGCTGCCAACTCATAAAAACATTTGTTCCAGTCAATACTGAAACAACTGTTCCAGTAAACTTAAGTGCCACAGCTTGGTCACCCTGTGTTGAGTCCAGCCAAACTAATTTGCAAACTGCCCCCATGACAAATCATGTTAATTTTATAATGGAAGCACACTCTGGCCTATCTGCTGCAAAAGACGGTGTACACAAGAAACAACTGGCCCATAGACTACTTGGTGAGGGAATAGTTATCGTTATAGTATGTGTGGATGGACTAAGGAATAAGGAATAGTTCACTCATTAGTTCACTGTGGCTAATGTTAATTTTATAATTATCCGTTATGTCACTGTTCACCATTGCTGAACGGGCTGCTTAAAAAAATGGTGGGCATAAATTAAAAGTATACCCATTTCTATAGTATTCTAGAAGTATTTCTATATCTGTAAGATAATATTGACAGATTTTTCAACCTGCATAAGATATGAGCCATTCTGCGAACATTAAACAACAAACAATGATTGCTATTCACACTCACAAGTTAATTGGTAACAGTAAATGTTTTGGCTAAACAAAATATATTGGATTTTAAAACTATATGAACTACAAAAGGCGTGATGGAGTGATGGATAAAATGTTCGCACAGTCATTTCCAGTGGTGCAATCCAGAACAATCCTGTTCGGGATACATTAGATGTGGTCTATTAGATGTGGTTTCTGGGACAGTTTATTGGTTATAATCCTCTGTAAAACCGAGCTTTGATTTCTGGGTTTCAGGTGTGATAGCTGTGGTGGTCTTTGTGGTAGTGTCGGCGCTGGCGATCACCGCCAGGTTACTGTACAGAAGGAAAGAGACGTTTCAGAGCAAGAGGTAATGCCAAGGAAGCAGCAGGGTCCTTCTCTGGACCACGACTCACAAAGTACGAGTGGAGCAAATCAAAAGGAGTACGGCATTTAGTCAGAGAACAACATTTGAGCCGCTGAAAGACACGATGATGTCACCGTTCTATTTTACATTTCACCCACGCCGTCGGTGACTCTGCATGTCCTATGTTGCATTTTATTTGTTGTAAAAGATGTACATATAACATAACGTTGAAGGCTTTGTCATGAAAAAAAATGTGTTGATACTGGTGGAACTGAGCTGTACATAATTGTAAATATAACTACATGTCTTTGTAACAAACTAAAACATCGTATTTTTATCCTATACCATCGGAAGTGTTCTTTGTTTTGCAGAACAAAGTATTTGAAACATGAGAGGACTTGAGATTAACCAATTATATGTATGGCCAATCCTAAAATGCCTTTGTCTGAAAAAGTATGAGAAGACTAGTATCAAAGCATTTCAGAACTTCTGTATCACTACGGTGAAATGTGTGGGTTTTCATGGCCACTTTTCTGCTACCATATAGGCCAGCGATTCCGAACCATTTCCAACATGTTAAAAATGACATACAGTAATATGTTGATTTCCAGGGCTAATATTTGTAGGCCTATTCTGAATTGATTTAGTATATTTTGTTCTGTCTCTGGCTTGCTACAGAGGCAGTGCCCCTCTCCATCACTTGTCTGTTACCGAAACTCATTCAGGGAGAGAAAGTTACATATTAAACCACGTATCTA